>MPDP01000039.1:0-193728 GCA_030869315.1 Colletotrichum cuscutae | reverse complement strand
AACTAATATTTACTACTCTTCGTACTAGAGCTCGCAAAAATTCTTTTTATCCTTATCGTTTTTAATATTACTTAAAGCTACTCTCTATTTAAACTAAATAAATTTACTAAATAAATCTACTAAATAATCTTTTTTTTTTTTTTTTTAGCAACCAAGTGCTCAGGAGTTCAGATAGCAGGAAAGTTGGCTTCTTTCGCGATCTGCTTTCTAGAACCGCCAAAGCTAGTGACGACACTATCGATGAATCAGGTGATCGTTAGAATCACGTCCTTTCCTGCCTCTTACTGTCTTACTTCTTCGTCGACAACTGACATGACGGAGCCCATGGCGGGTGAAACTTTAGCTGTCTTAGTCCCAAGATTTCCATTGTCTTTGTCTCCTGGGTAACCCCGAGTTAGGAAGTAGTGAGAAGTGGGTAAAAATAGGGCTCCGACGGCGACGGGGTTTATAGAAAGAGCCCGATAGTCCGAAACATTATTAGTGTTGGTATCCCTATCACAGGGATATTGGTCGATTAGTTCGAACCGTAGGTTGACGAAGTAGGTTAATTAAACTATTCTAATATACTACGTAAGGTATAAAAGGGAGGTTCTAACCGTAAGTTAGGTAGTTTATAATAATTATAAATAGGGCCCCTCGTTAGCCCCTACGTAGCCTCGGCCGTATACTAAGGTTAAATTAGACTTTTAATTTAATATTAATTTTTTTTATTAATCTAACTATTACTTTTACTACTACTATTATTATTATAATTAGAGGTTTAATTTAACCTCGGGCCCGTTTATTAAGTCGTCTCTTTTTACTCCTTTTTTTTATTTTTTTTATATAACGTATTTTTTTATTTATAATATTACTTTTCTTTTATTAATAAATTACTTTAATCCCTTATTAAGTATTATTTTTATAAAAGCGTTAGCGAGGTTATTATTATTATTAATTTAATAGATCTCGAGGATTTCTTATTATTCGTACGACTACTTAAGGGCTATAATATTTATTATAAGCCTCTTTTTTTTCGTAATACTTAGCTTAATAAAGTACTCGTATAATAAGTACGAATTAGTATAAATAATTATAAAAATTATAAAAAAGTTAAGTCGATTTATAATCCTCTTAAGTATAATTAAAATTATATAAGTAAGATTAATACTATTAACTATATTATAAACTTTAGACGCGAGTACGCTATATATTACTTACTTATTCTTTATTAACGAATAGTAAATAATATTATTTTAAATTATAAATTCGTCCTTACTAAGCTTCTTATTAATAAGGATAATAATATATTTTAATTATAAAGTTAAGTTATTATTATTTATAAATAATCCGTTAATAAATACGTAGAGCCTTATTAAAATAAGCTTAATAAGCTAATAAATAAGACCTTAGTTATAGTATTCTTATTATTACTATAATTATTAATTAAGAGTATTAAAATTACTCTCTATAAGTTCTATAACTTATATAGCTCTAGTATAATTAAAAGTAGCCTTAAGCTAATAAATATTAATAATATATACCCCTCGGACGAGCTTAGCCCTATATTACTTCTTATAATTAGGGGATCTTTAGTTAACGAGGGTAATCTTCTCGTTTTACCCCTTTTATTAGAATACTATATTATCCTCTTTAATTATTAAAATCCCTTTATTAAACGCTAATAGGGATTCTAATATTAAGATCTTTTTTAGTTTAGTTATAAATTTAGCTTTATAAAGCTCCTTATCCTCTTTTTTTATAAACTTAATATTTAATAAACCTAGGGTATTATTTATTTATATTTTAATAATACTAAAAGGGTCGTTTACGTATATAAAAATTAAGAAGTAAAGATCGTATATTAATATAATTATTAGTAATTAGTTAATATAAAAGTCGTAGTACGTTATTTATTAATAAGTACTTAATTTAGTAAGGCCGTATAATAGCTTAAGTACTTTAATAATCGTACTTTTTAAGTACTTACTAATTATTTTTTTCGAGAGATAAGCGAGGATCTTTTTTATAAGCCTAGTTACTAATTAAGTATATGTTTATATAATATTATAACTCTAGATTTAGTATTCTTTTTACTATAATAATACTATTAATATTATTATAAAGCACTAGTTATAGCGTTAAACTATAAGTAACTAAGTAAGTAGCGTCGCTTTTTTAACGTTACCGTACCCTTATATAATATACCTTAATTTCTTATATAATTATAGAGTACCCTTCCCTTTTATTTCTTAAACTATATATAATTTAAAAATACGTAGATTCGTATATTTAACTAGATTATAAAAAATAAATTAATAAACCCCTCGATTATATAGTATCTCTATTTTTACTAGATCTAATTCTTTAAAAAGTCTCCTAGCCGTTATAATTATACTATTTTTTTTTAATTAGGTTACGAGTACGAAATTAGCCTTTTCTTTTATTATATAAAATATACTAATTATAGCGTTATTAGTAATAAATTAGTAAAGTAGTACCCTTTGTCTAAGTCTTCTTATACGTCTTAATAATATAAGTATTATCTTTTTCTCGCTATTATTATTTATTTATTTTACTACGATAATTTTATTAAAAATAATTTCTTACTCCTCCTTACGCTACTAAGGGGATTCTCTTAGCTCTTTTTCTTTTTATTAAGCTAATATTTCCTCGCTAAGATTAGTATAATATAGTCGTACTACTATTATTAATATTTTAAATAGTTAGTCTCGGTTTTTAATAATAATATATAAACGTTCGTTAATTAAGATTAATTTATATAAGCCTAATTACTATTTAGTAGTTTCTTTTTAAACCCTAATATTTAAATTTAGTAATATATTAAGGTTAGGGCTTATATTTAGCTTATTATAAGTAATAATAACCTTATTAATTTAGTACTTCGTATTCGTCTCCCGGAGTACTTTTATTACTTTATTAATTACTTAAGCTCGCTAAGCTATATTTAATAATAATAGCGAGGCTATTATTATCCTTAAGTATACTCTAAATATAAGAAGCGTTAAAACTAGTCCCTTTAGGCCTATAATATCGTTATAATACTTAAATACTATTTAAAAATACTCTTTATTTATAATATTAGAGTACTTATTATAAATAATCTTAAACGCTCTTTTTAACTACTAGTAAGCTCTTTTTACCTTATTAATACTATAATATACTTTAATAAGTATGATTTTTAGTTATATACTATACGTAATAATATTATTTTTAAACTTTACTAATTTAAAACTCGTACTTATATTAGTCCTAATCCTATTTAATAGCCCCTAGTATATATCGATCTATACTCTCTTTAATATTAATTAAATAGTTTTAATAATAGGTCCTTAATAAATTAGCCTCTTTAAAATAATATAGCTTTGTTAATAATATATAGTACTAAGCGATTATTTAAATAGAAAATATTAATAACGATCTCTTAGTTAAAGTTAAGCTTATTATATAATTTAAACTTAAATTTGTGCGGGCTCTGGGCGTTTATTTAGTACTAATAATATATTTTTATTAAATACTCTAGAGCTCTTATTTCTATATTATCTCTTAATTATTTAAAGAGGTTATATAACTTTATAATTAATAAGTAGCTAAGCGCTTATATAATCGCTTAAGCTCTCCCTCCGTAAAATAGTTAATAAATTTAATATTTAATTCGAGCTTTATAAACGCATACCCCTATCGCTTTTTAATAAGTATAAACTATTTACTATTTAATAATCTATCCCTTATATTATTAAATACGATACTTAACTAGTTTATATTTTCTAAGTATAGTAAAAATAGTATATTAATAAGTAGGATATAAAAAACTATCGTACCTAAGTATATATTAACTTTTACTATACTTAGAGCGTATATTACTTTACTTAGGCTAAAGTTAATCTTTATAATACTTATTATTAACGTATTTAATATAACTAAGAAAATCTTTTAGAGTACGTAAAATTACCCCTTATTTTTAGTTAATTATTATAATACCCCTATATTTAAGATAATTCTTTAGAAAATATTTAGGCCGTATCGTTCGCTAGTATAGAATAATTATACGAGCTTAGCGTTTAAGTAATTTAGAGGGTATAAAAAGGACCTTTCTAGGTACCCCTAGAATTAGTTAGTATTTTATTTCTCTTTAAATATTAAAAAAAGTACTAATTTTTCTTTATATATTAATAAAATAGGGTTCGGTATTATTAAATTTATTTATTCGTTTATATTTATTATTTAAGGGATCTTCTTTTATTATTTATAAATAAAAACCTACTTATTAAAAGCTTTTATTACTTTTTATTTATTTAACCTCGTATATTCTTTAGAAATTAACGGGGTGAAAAAGGAGTAGTTAATCTCGTTAGTTTTATTAAAATCTACTTCGTTAGTATACGGAGTAAGATCTTTTTTATTTTCTAAATTTTTTATTATATATAGATCCTCTAGGCTACTAGTTATACCTTCGGATCTACTTTTATATATAATAAGGAATTAGTTAAATTAACGAGGGCTAGTTTTACTATTTACTACTCTTAACTTTTTATACTACTTATATAATTTAGTACGCTCTTTTTTAAAATAATTACTTAACTAATAGCCGTCCTTTTTATATATAAAATACTTTTTTTTTATTATCCTTATCCTAATTTTAATTAGTAACTAGCTAAGGAGTTTATTTCTCTAGCCTAGTAGTTACTATACTTAGCGTCTCTCCTCTTATTTTTATATATATAGTTAACTTAGTACTACTAATAAGGGCCGTTATATAATTATAAGTACGTTTATTAGAGTATCCTTATTTTAATATTAAAGCTAGACCTTAGCCTTAAGTAAAGGGTTTTATAATACTTAAGTAATTAGTATAAAGTTATTTTTACCTCTAGGACTCTCTATATAATAGTATAAAAATACCCGACCTTTTACTTATTTATTCCCTTATTTAGTTACGTCTTTACTAGCTTATTAATTTAATTAATAAGTTTTTTAAAGATCTTTAGCCTCGATTTTCTTTTTATTATTCTAGTTATAGACCTAAATAATAATACTCTTAGCTTAGAGAGGAGCTCTAAACTCTTATTTTAAGTCTTAAAGCGACTTTAAATTATATTAACTATACTTAAAAAGTTAGTTCGGTTAATAATACGTACTACTTCGTAATAATAATCCGTAGTCTTATTAATTAGTACGACGTTAATTACTAAGTAGTATTATTATTCTTAGATTTTAACTTTTTTATAATATTTATAAAAAACTATAAAGGTTTTTTATAGAACCTCGTATTTCCTTCTTAAGTATAATTTCTTTTTAAAAAAGATCTTTATAAAGTTAGTAAATTACCTCGTAATAACGACCGTTAGGTTAGTATTTTTATATATCCCTTACGTATTAATATAGTTATATCGACTCTACGTAGTTAATTATATACCTCTTTAATTAATATATAATAAGCTACGTATTAGTAGTATTATTAAACTAGTTATTAAGATTAGTAATATTATTAATAGCGGCTTTTTTTATATAGTCTCTATAGCTCTTATAATAATAGGCGCTAATATATTACTATTAGTAATTTTTAATAGAAATTCTAATTAGTTTACCCTCTTATTAAAATTATTATATTTCGCTACTACTTAGTTAATTTAATTCTAATTTTATAATATAAATTCGTTAGTAATAACTATAATAACGAGCGTTTTATAAGCTCTTTATTTTACTACCTAAGCTAGTAAAATACCTTAATAATAAAGGAATTTAATAACCCTTTTTATTACGTTTAAATTAGTACTTACGAACTACTCGTCCTTTTAATTACTTAAGTCGTTAGTAATTTTATAAAATAAGAGTTACCCCTCGAGCCCTTTTTAAATATATATTTTTATAAAATAAACTAATATTACGTTAATTTACTCGCTATTAAGGTTATTAAAATCTCTATATACCTACTTTCCTTAGTATTCTAGTTAAATCTCTATTTATTTATATAATATAAGAATTCCTCCTTTTTAATTATAAACTAACTCGCTCTTTATTATTCCCTAACTCGTACTTTAATCTATAGTAACTAGCGTATTTAATCTTGATAAGGTCGTTTTAAAGCTACTTACTAGCCTTAGTAATAGCGTATTATTATTAATTATTAAATTTATTAAAGTCTAGGACCTTTTTACTTCTTCTTATCTCTTCGTACCGAGCCTTATTATTATTTACTCTTAATCCTCTTCGTTAAACGCTATTTTAACAGTCTTTTTTTTAATTATTTAATTAATTAATATTAAAAATAGATTTATAAATAACCTAACGACGTCTTATTTACGTAGCGTTTCTTTTTAAGTTAAAAACCGAAAGGCGTATACGTTTATTAAATAAATTACTACTAGTTAATAATTTACTTTTTACTCTTTTAAAATTAATAATTTTCGTATTAAGAGCTAGTAATATAAAAATAGAGCTTTTTAGCGGACTATTAAAGTATTCTTTTTTTATTATAATAATCGTAACTCTAATAAGAAGCTACGAGAGGATCTTTTTAAAAATAATAACCTCTTTACTAAACTAACCTCTAGTACTTATAATATTTATAATTTGCTAATTATAGCTATTATAATTTATAAATCCGCCCAACATCGCCGTCAATGATCCGTGGTTGTGAACTTTGCAGGAGGGAAAGTTGAAAAGTTGGAAAATCTAAAAAAATAGTCTAGCGAGACAGTGTGAGTATCCACTGAAACCGTGTATTAATACCGTGTAAATGATACCGAGAACCGCCCGAGCAGCTAGCAAAGGCAGAATATATAAATAAATAATTTATAAATCTCCTCTTTTTTTATTATATTATCCTTTTTATTATATTTTTAAATAATATCTAGGAAAATAGTTAAGAGGTTTACGAGGAGATTATTTAAATCGCGGGCTTCGAGGTTATATTTATAAGCCCCTTAGAAGTAGTCCCTTTATATACTATAAATCTCTTAATTTTATAATACTTATACCTCTTAGTACCTCTAATAAGTATATTATATTTAAAGATCTTTCTTTTTTAATCGCGTAGTACTCTTTTATATTATACTTCTCGAGCTCGTTTATTATACTAATTAATTAAATAAGTAGCTATATAAGTAGTTCTTTTTACTAATTAATTAATTAATTAAGTTAATTTTTAATCGCGGGCCGGCTATAGGTAAGTTAATTAATAAGAAAGGATTATATAAGGTTAATAATAGTAGCTTAGTTACTTTAATATTTATATTAATTATTAGGGGTTATTTTAACGTAGTAAACGTCGGCCTTTTATAAGTAATTAAGGGCTATAATTTTTTTACTTTATTTTATTATAAAGATTTTATATCTTATTATTTACTTTTTATAAAGTTAAGTAATACGATTCTCTTATTACGTTCCGTTCGAGGAGGTCGTCTCTTTTATACTAAATACTTTACTAATTTATAATAATAAAAATTAATTACTAATTAATATTAGTATCCTTATTATAAAGATATTAGTTAATTAGTTTGAACTATAAGTTAATAAAGTAGGTTAATTAAACTATTTTAATATATTACGTAAAGTATAAAAAGGAGGTTCTAACTATAAGTTAAGTAGTTTATAGTAATTATAAATAGGGCCCCTCGTTAGCCCCTGCGCAGCCTTGGCCGTATGCTAAGGTCGAATTGGACTTCTAATCTAATAGTTAGAGTTTTTGTAAAGGTAAAACCCTTAAACTAACCGTCGACTCGTGAATAAATTAGCTCGGAGCTCTCGTCGATTCTAGCCATTCCATGGAGACAATAGTATATTATAGGAACGCATCTTCCGTACTAGATGCCGTTTTGCTCGAGGGAAGCGGGGCGCTGTTCGTAATACGCGTGTAAGGCAAAATTTGAAAAGACACTGATTAAGCCAAGTCCCAACGCTCGAAACACAGCCTCGGCCTCTGAGTAAGCCTCTGGATCCATGGGAACTTGAGAAGATTAAATAAGTAAAACCTAGCACATCACAACAGACCGTTCCCACTGTTGTGTCTTTGATAGACCCCCTGACAACCCGCGCATTTGGCCTTCCCTTACATCATCTTCCGCGGTGCACACATAATTATCACCATGTTAAAGCAGCTGCTCGACCGGCTCGCAGGCCGCCGAACACACCGCAAGTCGAGAAACGGCTGCAGCGGCTGTAAGAAACGCCACATCAAACGTGATGAGACTCGACCGGAATGCCGGAACTGCATCATGGCGGAGCGAGTATGCTCCTACTTGAAAACGGAGCCAAACGACAGCTCCTCAGCCGGATCCTCCACAGCAGCTATCGTCTGCACCGGCATTGCAACACCCAGAGGAATCAGCGCTGACCGGTGTTTGGCTATTCCCAAAGACCCCGGAGAAGTGTACTCACGTACTGGGCAGACTTTTACAGCGAGCCACATGGCTTTCCTTCACTATGCCCAGTCAAACATGTCAGAGTTCATGGCCCTGACCGGGAACATACGGCCTCTTATCGACACTGCGATTGAACACTCCTTGACGGCCCCGTATCTTCTGGACCAACTCCTCGGGCTATCATCACTTCATCTGTCAACGCAGAATGGGCCCAAGGCGTCCACGTACTTCCACCAAGCCACAGAGTTACAGACACGAGCTTTGGGTTTCTTCAACCAAACAAAAGAGCACATATCGGACACGACATACATCCCGACTTTCGTATTTGCGTCTCTTTTGGGCATACATGTTCTTTACGAAACGCTCCAATGGCACTGTGGCTCTCTCGCAGACTTCATCGATGCTTTTGTCAATTACTCGCGTCTTCATCGAGGGGTACGATCCGCTTCCGGGAAATACTGGGAAGAGATACTGCAATCTGACTTGAAGCCGCTCTTGTTCATCGTGGACGTCATGAATAAGGAGCCAGTCAAGACTCCAGGTCCGGAAACGAAGCAGCTGAAAGAATTCTTGGCAAGTGTCCCAACACCTTCTGCGTCGACAAACGTTTGTATCACGGCCCTAGAGAAGCTTCAATGGGTTGTCGACCTAGCTGGAGGGCAACCGTCAAAGTTCGAAGTCGGTGTCCACGCGGTTATGGCCTGGCCCCTATGCATCCCGGACGAGTATATCGAAGCACTGCACCAGCATCAACCGGAGGCTTTCGTCGTCTTGGCCTATTACGCTGCGATAATACATAGGTACCGGCGGTTCTGGGCATTCGGTGGTTCTGGCGCACCCATAGTCCATTTGATATCGAATAGTGTCGGGTCCTTCTGGCGAGATGTCCTGGCTTGGCCATTACAGGTTTTAATAGAAAGTTGAACCCTTGACTGCATGTTTATCGAGCCCTTCTACCCAAGACTCTATACCCTTGAGAAATATTCCTTCTCCCACATGTCAATTATCGCCGGCAAGCCGTGATGATCATCATAATGCAATCTGTCAGTAACTTCAAGGTCAGTCAGCAACGGACCGCAGGCTATCCACCCGCAAGACCATCCCACCGGGCCGATCACCCAGCGTAAGCTCCGCTCCCGACTCAGGCCCCCGTCCCAGGCAGATGGTACGAGTCCCTCTCTGGAGAAGAGGCATGGATCCATGATCATCCGGGCTGCGTAAGCCATGCGACGCTATTATGTGACTTTTCAGTGTACATGTTAGTATACACGTAGGCAGGTCAGACCTTTTAGTCGTAACGAGGTTAATAAGTTGGTATTGCGTATTAAGTCTATATAAGAGGGGAGTATTATAAGTAAAGCCCGCGATCCCTTAGTAAGTATAAGTAAATAAAAAGATCCGTTTATATAAGCCTAGACTACTCACTTATTACCCCTACTTAACTACTTAATAAGGCCCCTTTTTTACTTCGTAATTTGATATTAGTAGTTTTTTATTTTTATAATAAAAAAGAGTAAAATAGGGGCTTGGTTCCTTATTAATAAGAACTAGTAATAGAATTTATTATTAATCCCCTATTTAGAAGTACTCAAAGCCGTATACTAAAATTTTAGTATAGTTTTATTATAATTATTTATATAGAAATCTTAATATCCTCTTTTTTTAATTACTTTTTAATTCTCCTATATATATAAACTATATATTTAAACTCTTTAAAAATTATTAAATTTAGTATAGTTAAAAAAGACCTTTTTATTGATTTAACTACGCTCTAAATACGTACGTTTTTCTCTAAACTAAAGCCCGAGAAGTATATACGTTCGTTGAATAACTTATTATTTATAGTATATTATTAATTTAATAAATCTTATAAAGCTCGCGGTATTTATATAATTACTAAAGTACTATTATATTAATTATAAAGCGCTTTTTTTATTATACTTAGCTTAACGAAATATTTATATAATAAGTATAAATCTATATAAACTATAGTAAGGATTTTTAGAACGTCGAGTTATTTAGTAATAAGGTCTAGAATAATTAAGATAGTATAAGTAACGTTAACGCTTATAACTATTCTATAAACTTTTAATATTAATACGCTTTAAGTAATCCTTTTACTCTTCGTTAAGCTATAGTAAATAATATTATTATTAATTATAAAGCTCTCGTTAGTTTATTCTTTATTTATAAAAATAATAACATAACCTAGTTATAAAGTATAATTAGCGTTATTCATAAATAACCTATTTATAAAAATAAAGAGTTTAGCTATAATTAGATTTAATAATACAAATATAAGCCCTCGGTCTAAGTAGTTTATTTACTATTTAATATAACGGTTTAGTATAATATAGTTAGTAAATAATAAATCTATTTAATATTAAATAATAAACGACATATTAAAAAATATTTTTAATTAATAAATTAATATAATATAAGTATCTTAAGCTCGCTATTTAATAAATTATTGTTTTATATCTAATACTAAGGGGTTAATTTATTTAAACTTCATCTTTTAGTTCTTTTATCTAAGTACTATATTAGTACTTTTTAATAAGATAATTCTATTATTAAAATAAGTAGCTCGTTAACTAATAACTACTACTTTAATTTAATTAGTAATTTAGCGTACTTAAGCTCGGTTTTTTCTTTCTAACTAAACATCCTATTTAATAATTTAATTATATTATTAGTTTATATTCTAATAATACTAAATAATCCGCTTTTTCTTATTAAAATTAGTAAGTATTTGATTTTATATTCTACCTTTACTAGTTACTCGGGTAGTTCTCAATATCGATTATATAGTATTAATATATAGTATTAATAAATACCCCTACTATTTTAATAAACTATTTTTTTTTTTTAAATTTTCTAACTTTTTAACTTTTTCTCTTATAAAGTTTATAACTACGGATTATTAACGGTAATATTAAGTACCCGACGCTACTACTTTATAAGCTTATTACGTACTTAGCTAAGTTAGTTACCTTTTTAAGTAATAGTAGCTTATAATAGTATAGTATCGGAGATACCCTCGTTATTATTATTAAAAATAATACCGACCTCTATAAGTACGATATTTGCCCTAATACTTTTAACTTTAACTTGTATATATATATATTCGTTACCTCGTTTTTTTTATTAAAGTTAAAAAACGCTGCTTCTCTTACTATTTATCGCTATTGCCCTGTTACTATTGCCCTATTACTATTACCCTATTATTATTACCCTGTTACTGTCGCTATTAAATCGTTTATTTTAAATATATATTATTAAAATACCGAGACGCCTAGTTATTATTAACCCCTAGGGCTTCCTCAATAGCTAGAAGTTCGATCTTATAAGTATTATACTAAAGGACCCCGAACTATAGTACGGCCGTTTTAAAGAATATAGATTAGATATTATTAACTTAAAATCTAGAAACATATATATTAATATAGCTATTATTTTAATAAGTACTTAGCTTATATAATACGGGCTTAAAATACTTAACTAACTTTAGAGTATTATTAATACTCTAAAAACGTAATATAAAAGTAAGTTAGGAAACATTAAAGGGGATATTTTAGAGTTATTAAATAAAGTAAAAAGTAAGGGGTAGTTTTTAGCTATTTAGAGGGCGATTAATATATTATAATAGGATTGTTAGTATTTTAAGTTTAGTTAGTACTAATAGTTAATAACGGCTATAGCTAGCTATAATTAGTTATAAAGTTTTGTTAAAGTACGTAATAAAAATACTCGATATTAACCCTAATAGACTAGCTTGTTTATAAAGGCGGAGATGGCCCCTAATAAGGCGGACCGGACCCTAAAGGGAAATTAGTAAGTATAAATTAAATATAAATATTATTATAGTCTATCGAGATAGTGGGGGTATTTATTAATACTATGTATTAATACTATATAATCGATATCGAGAACTGCCCGAGTAACTAGCAAAGGCAGAATATATAATGGTTTTTTTTTTAGCTTTATAAGTATAAAATATCGACCTTAACGGGATTACGCTTTTAAAGAAAATTACATAATATAGTACACTTTTTAACTATATAATACGCATAATATATCCTGAGTACGCGCTTAATATAATATAGTAATTTCGATACGAAAACCGCTATTTAATTCGGGATAGGCAAGCTACCTCACGCGGCGGCGCCGGCTAAAAAGGTCGATAGCAGAGGTCGGCCGTAATAGTTAACTATAATAATTAGCTATAATAATTAGCTATAATAGTTAGCCGTAATAGTCGGGGGCGGCCTTCTTTAACTATAAAAGTTCTAAACTTTAATAGCAACGTAGAGGTTTTTTAAAAAAGGGCTAAATAGGCTAATATTTACTATTTTACTATATTATAACTCGTAAAAATTCTTTTTATCTTTATTATTTTTAATATTACCTAAAGCTACTCTCTATTTAAACTAAATAAATTTACTAAACAAACCTACTAAATAAACCTACTAAATAAACCTACTAAATAAACTTATTAATATATAAACTACTACTCTCCTAGTATATAATTAGTAATTAGTAAGCTAGAACTCTATAAAGATGCCCGTTAATAAGTCTACCCCTCTCGGGCTAGGCGCCCTTAGCTAGCTCGATACTATAGCTATCGTAGCTAATATAAGTATGCTTAAGAAGTAGTAAAGTACCTTTTAGTAGTATAAAATTCGGCTAAGTAATATTATAAGTATTATAAATAGCCGGGCTAATATAAATATTAAGATTTAATATATTAATATTAGCTTAGTTATAGTAGTTATAATAAGCGGGCTAGAGGTACGTAAAGTTAGAATAATAAATAAGCGCCTTAAATAGCTCTTATAAAGCCCCCTAGGTAACGATAATACTTATATAAAAAAAGATAATAATAAACTTAGTTACTTATATAGGCTAGTACTAGGAGGTCCTATATACGTTAGAGTAAGTAAAGCTCGCCCTATAAGCGGCTAGAACTTAGGAGGACTTTACGTAGCGGAAGGTTAGGAACTATTAATAAAAGGGAGATAACGGTCGAGTCGGTTAACTATTTTAATTAGTAGTTAGGTATAGAGCGCAATATACCTAGTTTTCCTTAATACGTAATATACGGTACGGCCCCGGCGGATTGCTCCGTCGGGGGGGCTTTTAGCTATATTTATTTATTTATATATTTTGCCTTTGCTGGCTGCTCGGGCGGTTCTCGGTATTATTTACATAGTATTAATATATAGTATTAGTAGATACTTATACTATCTCGCTAGACTATTTTTTTAGATTTTCTAACTTTTTAACTTTCCCTCTTATAAAGTTTATAACTACGAATTATTAATAATAATATTAGGCGCCCGACGCTACTATCTTATAAGCTTACTACGTACCTAGCTAAGTTAATTACCTTTTTAAGTAATAATAGCTTATAATAGTATAGTATCGGAGATACCCTCGTTACCGTCGTTAAGAATAATACTAACCTTACTAATATTTACCCTTTAACTTTAACTTATATATATATATATTCGTTACCTCGTTACCTTTATTAAAGTCGAAAACGCTACTTCCCTCGCCGTCTATTACTATTGCGCTATTGCTATTATTATTACTATCTAACCGTCTATTTTAAGTATTTATTTTTTTTTATTTTACCTTTACTAGCTACTCGGGCGGTTCTCAGTATTATTTATACGATATTAATACATAATATTAATAAATACTCTTACTATCTCGATAGATTATTTTTTTTAGATTTTTTACTTTTTTAACTTTTCCTTTTATAAAGTTTATAACTACGGATTATTAACGGCGATATTAGGCGCCTAATACTATTACCTTATAAGCTGCCTACTTAGCTAAGTTTACTACTCTCTAAGTAACTATAGCTCATAATAGTAGTATTAGAGATGCCCTCGTTATCGTCGTTAAGAATAATATCGACCTTTATAAGCCACGATATTTACTTTTTAACTTTAACTCGCATACGTATATATATTCGTTACCTCGTTTCTTTTATTAAAATTAAAAAACGCTTCCTTTACTATTTATTATTATTACCCTATTATTATTACTATCGAATCGTCTACTTATTTTTAAATATATACTATTAAAATACTAAGATACCTAGTTATTATCGACCCCTAGGGATACCTTAAGGGCTAGAAGTTCGATCTTATAAATATTATACTAGAGGACCCCGAACTATAGTAAGGTCGTCTTAAGGAATACGGATTAGATATTATTAATTTAAAGATCTAAAATACGTATATTAATATAAGTATTATTATTATTAATACTTAACTTTTATAATATAGCCTTAATAAAATACTTAATTAACTATAAAGTATAATTAATACCCTAGTATTATAATAATAAAATAAGAGGTTTAGAGAGATTAAAAAGGATATTCTAGAGTTATTAAATAAGTTAAAAAATAAGAAGTAGGTTTTGGCTATTTAGAAGGCTATTAATATATTATATTATTAGTAACGGGATAAGCTATATTAATAGTTACTTAGTAACGGCTGCGGCCGGCTATAGTTAGTTATAAAGTTTTGTTAAAGTACGTAATAAAGACACTCGATATTGACCCTAATAGACCAGCTTGCCCGTGAAGGCGAAGATGGCCCCCAATGAGGCGGACCGGACCCCAAAGGGCTATTTTAAGTATACTTTATTAAAATACTAAGACGTTACTAATAGCTCGTCGACCCTTAGGGCTTCCTCAATAACTAAAAGTTCGATCTTATAAATATTATACTAGAGGACCCCGAGTTATAGAGAGACCGCTTTAATAAATACTATATCCGTAATATTAATTTATAAAAAATAAATAAATATATTATAATAAGCGTCGCTCTTATTAGCGCCCTTTTAATATAATAAAGTAGTATAAATAAGCTTAGACTTAATAATATAATTAGGAGCTTAAAAAGAGCATAAGCGAGTATATTAAATAAGAATATTAATAAGGAGAGGTTATTATTAAATAAAATAAGGGGAGAAAATAAGGGGTAGTATTTAGTTATTAAGAAGGCGATTAATATACTATAATAGCGGGGTTATTAATATTTTAAGTTTAGTTAGTATTAATAATTAGTAACGGCTATAGTTAGCTATAGTTAGTTATAAAGTTTTATTAAAGTACGTAATAAAAATACTCGATATTAACCCTAATAGACTAGCTTGCCCGTAAAGGCGAAGATGGCCCCTAATGAGGCAGACCGGACCCCAAAGGGGCTTTTAGCTATATATATATAGTAATACGCGTTTTTAAAATCTAGTTTCGTAAAAATAGAAGTATTAAATAATCTATTTAATATCCTTTTAATTAGTAATAGCGGCGTTTTATCTTTTTATATAATCTTATTAATTACTTTATAATTAATATAAAATCGTAGCTTTTTTAAAATATAAAAAAGATAGGTACTCTAGCCGGGCTTATAAAAGGCGTATTTAACCCTTAGCCTTTATTTTTATTAAATAATTTTATAAAATCTCGAGCTTATAGTTTAACAGTAAGTAAATAGCTTTTAGGGAATAAGTATAATATTATTTAGTTTGATATAATAATCGTATAGTACTTTATTTAGTAACGAGATAGCCTTTTTTTAAAAAAGTAAATTATTAAAATCTTAAGATTATAGTTTTTAATCCTTAGCTACGCTCGCTAGTATTACGTTACTATTTATAGCTAAGTTAATTATAATATACGCTAGTATTATTAAGACTAAGTTATTTAGTAGCCCTTTTTAGGGCGTTCAAGTAGATATATCGTTTATAAATTAAATTTTACTACTTTTTATTTTTAACTAATTAACAAGTTAATATCCTCTAGTTAAAAAAAAACTTAGAATAAGTATAAGTACTATAATATTAGCTATTATAAAACGATATAATTATATTTTCATTATATAGTTATTATTAATATTTTAAAGCTATAAGTAGTAGCTCCTTAGTATCTCTATTTATTTATCCTTAATATTGATTAATTATAATAATAAATAAATTTATAAATTAATATTAAAGTTATTAAGTAGCTTAATATTAACTACGTTCCCTTTTATTTCTAAATTAATAAGGCCGCTTAGCTTCTTTTATACGTAGTTTAGGTATATATAGGTTAGGATATTTAAATACTACTCTTATTAATTATTAATTACCCTCCTTATTAAAATAATATTCGAGCTTATTATTAGTCCTCGCTACTTAGCTAGGGTAAGGTCTAATTAATAATTAGTAACCTAGTACTTTTTATCTAGTGGTTTTTTTCCGGCTTTATAAGTACAAAAGATCGACCTTAATAGGATTACGCTTTTAAAAGAAATTACACAATATAGTATACTTTTTAACTATATAATATACGCAATATATCCTAAGTACGCGCTTAATATAATATAGTAATTTTAATATAAAAACCGCTATTTAATTTAGGATAAGTAAGCTACTCTCTTTATTACGTAGTAGCGCTAGTTAAAAAGGTTAATAATAGAGGTCGGCTATAATAGTTAGTTATAATAGTTAGCCGTAATAGTCGGCCGTAATAGTCGGGAGTAGCCTTCCTTAACCGCAGAGGTTCTAAACTTTAATAGCGACGTAGAGGTTTTTAAAAAAAGGGCTAAATAGGCTAATATTTACTACTCTTTTATTATACTAAAGCTTATAAAGATTCTTTTTATCCTTATTATTTCTAATATTACCTAAAGCTACTCTCTATTTAAACTAAATAAATCTACTAAATAAATCTATTAAATAAATCTACTAAATAAACTTACTAAACAAACCTATTAATATATAAACTACTACTTTACTCTTAGTATATAATTAGTAATTAGTAGGCTAAAGATGCCCGTTAATAAGTCTACCCCTCTTAAGCTAGGCGCCCTCTTTAACTAGCTCGACGCTATAGCTATTATAACTAATATAAATATACTTAAAAAATAGTAAAGTACTTTTTAATAATATAGAATTTAGTTAAGTAATATTATAAGTACTATAAATAGCTAGGCTAGTATAAATATTAAGATCTAATATATTAATATTAGCTTAGTTATAATAATTATAATAAATAAGCTAGAAGTATATAGGGTTAGGGTAATAAGTAAGCGCCTTAAATAGCTCCTACGGGGCCCCCTAGGTAATAATAATACTTATATAAAAAAAGAGATTATAATAAACCTAGTTATTTATATAAGCTAGTACTAAGAGGTTTTATACGTATTAAAATAGGTAAAGCTCGCCCTATAAATAGTTAAAACTTAGGAGGACTTTATATAGTAAAAGGTTAGGAGCTGTTAATAAAAGGGAGATAATAGTCAAGTTAGTTAACTACTATTTTAGTTAGTAGTTAGGTAAAGAGCGTAATATACTTAGTTTTCTTTAATACGTAATATATAATACGGCCCCGGCGGATTGCTCCGTCGGGGGGCTAGTACTTTTTATAATTATATTAATAATATATAATATTTAAATAATTATTAATAAAGTGCCCGGTTTTATTATAATTATAATATTATTAATACTACTCTTATAGTTATAAGTAATCCTTTATAATATAGTTAGTTTTTTTATAATTATAATATATAATATCCTTATTAAACGAGTCGTAGCGTATTCTTTACGTATTTAACTTATTAACGCCTTAGTATCTTTTTACTAACTTATTTAAACTTAAGTTAGAATATTACTTAAGAAACGTTCGTAGGCTCTTTATTAATAATAAGGATTATTTAATACGTTTTATTAATAATATTAACTATAAATGAGTTTATATAGTAGTTTTTTTTAGCTTGATAGGTATAAAAGATCGACCTTAATAGGATTACGTTTTTAAAAGAAATTATATAATATAGTATACTTTTCAACTATATAATATGCATAATATATCTTAAATATGCGCTTAAAGTAATATAGTAATTTTAATATAAAAACTACTATTTAATTCGGGATAAGTAAGCTACCCTTTTTAATAATAGCGCTGGCTAAAAAAGTTAATAATAGAAGTTAGCTATAATAATTAGCTATAATAATCGGCTATAATAATTAGGAGCGGCCCTTAATTATAGAGGTTCTAAACTTTAATAATAATAATATAGAGGTTTTAAAAAAAAAGGGCTAAATAGGCTAATATTTACTACTCTTTATACTAGAGCTTATATATATATTTTTTTTATCCTTATTACTTTTAATATTGCCCAAAGCTACTCTCTATTTAAACTAAATAAATCTACTGCATAAATCTACTAAATAAACCTATTGAATAAACCTATTAGTATATAAACTACTACTCTATTCTTAGTATATAGTTAGTAATTAGTAAGCTAAAAATACCCGTTAATAAGTCTACTCCTCTCGAGCTAAGTACCCTTAGCTAGCTCGATACTATAGTTATTATAATTAATATAAATATATTTAAGTAGTTTATGTATTGATAGGTGCGTTTAATGGGTTTGTTTAGTGGATTTGTTTAGTTTAAATAGAGCTTTGGGTAATATTAGAAGTAATAAGGATAGAAAGAATCTTTGCGAGCTCTAGTATAAAAAGTAGCTAGATATTAGCCCTTTTAGCCCTTTTTTTAAAAACCTCTACGTCGCTATTAAAATTTAGAACCTCTATAGTTAAGGGCCGCCTCCGACCTTTATAACCGACCTTTACTATTGACCTTTTTAACTAGCGCTATTACGTAAGTATATTACTTAGCTTATTATTAATAAGTAGTAGGGCAGCTTACTTATTTTAAATTATATAGCGGTTTTTATATTAAAATTACTATATTACGTTAAACGCGTACTTAGAGTATATTATACGTATTATATAATTAAAAAGTATACTATATCGTGTAATTTCTTTTAAAAGCGTGATCCTATTAAGGTCGATCTTTTGCGCTTATAAAGCCGGAAAAAGACCACTATATAAATATATTTAAAAAAATAATAAAGTACTTTTTAATAATATAGAATTTAGCTAGGTAATATTATAAGTATTATAAATAGCTAGGTTAATATAGATATTAAGATCTAGTATATTAACACTAACCTAGTTATAATAACTATAATAAGCGGGCTAGAAGTATATAGAGTTAAGGTCCCCCGACGGGGCAATCCGCCGGGGCCGTACCGTATATTACGTATTAAAAAAAACTAGGTATAATGCGCTCTATACCTAACTACTAACTAAAACTCCCGATCTTCTACTACTTCTAACTATTTAAAGGGCGAGCTATACTTACTCTAATATATATAAAACCTCTTAGTACTAGCCTACGTAAGTAACTAGATCCTGTATTATATACTCCTTTTTATTAAGGGTTAGGGGACCCCTTATATATTCTCTTATATTTATAATATAGCTTATATTAAAGGGATTTATAGCTTTATAAAATATAATTTCTAAGTTAATATTAATATATTAGATCTTAACGTTTATATTAGCCCGGTTATTTATAGTATTTATATTATTACTTAGTTAGATTCTATATTATTAAAAGGTATTACGCTACTCCTAGGGCGTATTTACGTTAACTATAATAACTATAGTATCGAGCTAGCTAAAGAGGGCGCCTAGCCCGAGAGGAGTAGATTTATTAATAAGTATTTTTAGAGTAGGTTCTCGTCGAAGTAATATTTTAACTAGCTAACCTCTTAACTAGTTATCTAACTAGCTATTTAAGTAGTAGTTTATATATTAATAGGTTTATTTAATAAGTTTATTTAATAAGTTTATTTAGTAGATTTGTTTAGTTTAAATAGAGAGTAGCTTTAGGTAATATTAAAAATAATAAAAAAATAAAAAAAAAAATCTTTATAAGCTCTAGTATAAGTAATAAATATTAGCCTATTTAGCCCTTTTTTAAAAAACTTTTACGTTATTATTAAAGTTTAGAACCTCTGCGGTTAAGAAAGGCCGCCTCTAATTATTACGGCTAATTATTACGACTAACTATTATAGCCAACTTTTATTATCGACCTTTTTAGCTAGCGCTACCGGAAGGTAACTTACTTATCCCGAATTAAATAGCGGTTTTCGTATTAAAATTACTATATTACGTTAAGCGTATACTTAGGATATATTACGTATATTATATAGTTAAAAAGTGTATTATATTATATAATTTTTTTTAAAAGCGTAATCCCGTTAAGGTCGATCTTTTGTACTTATAAAGCCGGAAAAAAACCACTATATAGCTTTTATAAAACCCCCTAAGTAATAATAATACTTATATAAAAAAAGAGATAATAATAAACTTAGTTACTTATATAAGCTAGTATTAAGAGGTCTTATACGCGTTAAAATAAATAAAGCTCGCTTTATAAATAGTTAGGACTTAAGAGGACTATAATAAAAAGTTAAGAGTTAATAAAAAGGAGATAATAGTTAAGTTAGTTAATTACTATTTTAGTTAGTAATTAGGTATAGAGCGTAATATACTTAGTTTTCCTTAATACGTAATATACAGTACGGCCCTAGCGGATTGCTCCGTCGGGGGGATAAGTAAGTTTATAAAAGTTCTATTTATAATATTATATAAAATATAGTTCGGGCCGTAACTAACTTATTAATATAAAAATTCTCTATTTTTTTATTAAAATATATTTTAGTTCTATTTCGAGCTTATTAATATAGCTAACGAACTCGTTAACCCTCTTTTTTAATTTTATAAAGCGCTATTTAATTATATACTCGTTATTATCCCTTAGTTAGCGGGATTAAATAAGTTATTTTATAAAAAAGTCTTTAGTTCGCTTTATATAACTTAGTTTATTATAAACCTAGGGACCTTTTAATAATTAAAAATATAATATATTTAAGAGGTTTTTATATTACTACTTAAATAGCTAACTATATATATTACTTTATTATAGTTTATTATTATTTATTAAGCTTATAAATCAAAATAATAATAATAATTAAATAAAAAGCTTTATAAATCTTGTACTAATTTATTAATATATAATACGTTAAGGAGGGATAGTAATTTAAATATAAATGTTCTATTTATAGCGTTTATTTCAGTTAATAAAGAGCTAATAAATAAAAGCTTAAATAATACGAACTTATTATTTTATTATTATTTAAATAGCGCTTTAAGTACGGCTCTACTTATTAAACTATTCTTAGTCTAAGGGTTCTCATTTTTATTTATATTAGAATTAATATTTAAAGCTATTATAATTAAAACCGTAACTCTTAGTATAAGGCCCGGGCTATTTAAAAAGCTTTATAAGCGTTTTAAATTTATTTATTTTTTATATAAGCGCTCTTCGTACGTTATTATAAGGATCTTTTTTTATTAATTATTATTCCTATTTTTATAGTTTTATTAGTTTATTACTTATCGTTCGGTTTAAGTATTAATAAGTAAAAGTAAGAGGTTCGCTATGTTATTTATTATTTATTATTATTTTTAATAATGTAGTCCCTTTATATTATTATTATATTATTTTATCTTATTACGTTTTATTTTTATATGATTTATTAAAAAGAAGGTAACTATAAGGGGTTTAATAAAAACGAGTTATTCTTTTTTTATTATTATAGCGCTGACTACGCTCTCTTATTACGTCTTATTTTTATTAATATTTTAAACTCCTAGCCTAGTCCCTTTTATAAATAGAAATTTTAAATTATTCATAAGTATTTAATATAAAAAAAAGCTTATAAAAGCTAACTATTATTAGAGTTTAAAAAATAAATTATTAAAATTTACTTTCTTTTAAAATATATTATTAGTACTCTATATATACCTAAGCTACGCTTTTATTACTTAGTCCCCCTCCTTATATTCTTTAAGCTATCCCTTAACTAACGAGGCCTAACTAGCGAGGCCCGATACTTATATATAGTAACTTATAATATTAATCGAGATATTTATTTCTTAACTTCCTGCCTGGCCTTAGTATTAGCTATGTGTTGTTCTTCGGATTCTTAAAGTCTCTGTATAGGTAGCTATATATAATAACACCTTATGTAATGCATAGGATTAACGTGTCGGTCGATTATCTTTATCCTATCAATAGGTTCTATCTTACCTAAAGGAGAGTTATCGAGGCAGAATCTAAGGACCTTATTATCGAAAAAAGTTAATATTTTTTAAGTTATAAATATAAAAATATAGTTTCAATAAAATAGTATAGTACTTACTTAGTACTTAAATTAAGATACTTTTTTAACCTTATTATAAAGAAAAGATAACTATATTATTAACTATTTATTATTAAAGTCCGTAAATAGTACTATAGCTTTAATTATAATAATTTTACTTATAATAAGTAAAAAGTCTAATTATAAGTCTTTTAAAAACCTCTCCTTAAGAACTATAAGAGTTTCTAAATATACTAAGTTAAAATACTTATTAAGATATTAATAACTAAACTAACTTTATAATAACGGCTTTAATAAACGAACTAAAAAATAAACTAAAAAATAATACTAAAACCCTTATTATTATTAAATACGATTTACGAAGCGTAGTAACGCGGTTATAGAATATTACTAATATATTTTATACTAAAAAGATTATTATTAATACTAATAAAATAAATAGGGCCGTATTAATATAATACCTTAGCTTCTTTTTATAGCTCGAGGATTATTATTTTAAATAGTATTAGAAGTTTATTAAAAAGCTTTTTTAAGTACTTTAGTATATTTATTATTATCTTTATAATAATAAGACTCTTAGTATTTATATATAAGAGTAAATTCCTTATTTTTAAATAGTAATATTAACTTATTAATAAGTTATTAAAACTATAATTTTAGCGATTTTTTAATAAAAAAGAGGGTAGAATAGAAGAAAGGATAAGTAAAAAAAGGGTTAAGGTTAAATAGTGCGGAATTCGAGGGCAGGGTAGCGTTTATATATACTGCGGTAATCCTCTAGTAATATAAAACGATAGAGTTAAATAGTAATTAAGGCAGAATTAACCGTCTCAAAGAAACTCTAAGCGAAATTAGTTCGATGCTTCCAGATTCATCTAAAGTGAACATGGATCCACTGCTCTCCCCTTATAAGTAACTCGCATCTCGCTTAAGATCAGTAAGGTTCATAACAACTATTCTAACCATGACTCAGTAATTCCGGAGAGGGATGTTATTTTCAAGTGCGGCATTATTCGAAGGGAACAAAGTCTTTAGCAAGGTTATCTGTCCGAGAGCTTAAAACGTGGTCTCTATGGGATGAACAAAGTCTAATTAATTATGTGAAATTAATTACTTTCAACTGAATCGAGGTCTTAGCCCAGGCTGTACGACATCAAGCCTTCCTTCCCTCCAAATGTCAAGTTAATCTAGTATCGTTCGGTTTTAGCGGAAACAGTTTAGTTCACCAATTTCACAGACGAAAGCAGTCGGGGAAGCCATGCGTGCCTCCAGCCAGCAACTGAGTCAAGTCACGTCACTCAAGCACGTTAGCACACAACTAGGAGACCCGCAGAGCCCGTTTCTAGAACATCTCTCACCCACGCGCTTGGATCAAAGATCCCTCAAACCCAGACGCGAAGCTTAAATATTGGGGATCTTAAAGGGGGACGATCCTCACCTATCTCACCCTTTTGGGCCCAAAACGCGGGCAGTGAAAGCTTAGCACGCCCGTATTGGGAAATTCTGGTCCCTCGACCTAAACGACCGGGACCACTATACGAACAACCACCAAAGGGGGAGTTATGTTTCTAAGAGGTGGAACACGCTATTTATAGCTTCATATTGCGCCAATATGCTGACGAGGCTGTTACATGTACCCTGAGCACTGCCGTCGGCGGTGCCGTTTTACATAGAAACAGTAGAAACATGCGTAGAAACGAGCTAAACCAACAGCCGATTTATTGCTTGAGATCGCGAGAGCGAGAAGACTACTTAAGCACGACAAGAGCCCAGGTATGAAGTGCTCTTTTCTTCATCAATCGCATCAATCATTGTATACAGTCCTAGTAGGCTAAAGCCACTCACTCGCTCACTGATCACCACTCTCGCTCTAAAAATCAACCTACTTTCAAGAACAACTCCCGCATCCTTCATCATGAAGTTCACAACCACCCTCGCAGCCATCGCCGCAATCGCTCTCTCAGTGTAAGCCAGACTGCGCACCCACCCACCAAACAACATATCACCCTGAACCCTCACAACTGACATCACTCTCCCCCTCCACAGCAACGCAGCAGACCGCGTCCAATGCGCCGGCACAGTCGACACGGCCCCCAACAAAGGCCGCTACGAGCCCTCCGGCTCCCTGACCGCCAACCTCACCCAGGTCGCCTGCAAGAGCGGCACCATTGATGGCGCGCTAAAGGGCAACCAAAAGTGCTGCATCTCCAACGATAAGGCAGCGTTCGGGTCGGCGTGTGGCAAGGCCGTCTTCCCGCCCCAGTTCAAGACTGGGTTCAAGGCTACGTTCCAGCCTTGCTGAGCGATATTGTCTAGTCGTTTTTTTTGGGTTGCGTGGGAGGTTGGTTTGGGCAAGGAATTTTGTGTTTTATGATAGCGAAGCGAATTATGTATTCAAAGAGTTGGATAAGGGATAAGAAATCAGCATTGTGTTGCTTTCATTGCAGCTTGGGACCCCGTCGATACTCGAGTTTGGTGCTTGCCTTTGAGGTTGGATGTCGACAGCTATTCGTACTTCCTCCAGGACGCACACGTCTACATGTTACATGAGAGCCATGGTTTCTGCAATCGTGGAGTCGAAAAGTCCTAGACTATACCCTACGCCCATAATTTCGACCAGCAGGCCGTGGACGGTATCACGCCTACAGCCAACTCGTGAGCGGAGGTGGTTGAATCAAGAATACTAGCACCGCCAAAACCACATCTTGTTACCCTTGACGGGCAAATCCTCGCACGCCAAGTATTTAGGTACTAGGTAGGTGGAAGTACACAAGCAAGCAATCGAGTTCACAATGGAAAAGAAATCAGGGTGGGCTTCGTCTCGCATCTCAGTCCTTTTGATTGTATTTTTTCCCCTACTAATCCCATCTTGATGGGTTCGTTTTCAAGCCTGACCCTGCCGGTATATCTAGATCCTGCGCCACCCTGCTTTTCCGTCGCATATCCAATTGAGAAGCGGAATAAGATGGCATGGCGCGAACCTCAATATCAACTCGGTATCTTCATCCATACAATCCCCCATCCGTCCACCCTCTCCAAGATACCGAATTTCCTGCGCAGGGAAAGCTGATGGACCACGTGACCAACCTCGTTCGATGTCCTACCCCGGTATTTTGCTACATGAAAATTACCAGAAAAGCCCTCCAACTATGTCAACCCTTAAGTCGATCGACGATGACATGATTAATAAGGCTGTGCTGGGAACACTAGCCTCAACCGCCCAACAATGCTTCAGCATACCTGAGACGCGACAGTGCCGCGGTAGGGACTAGTGAAGCGAATTGCCAATGTGCCATTCAAGCCGAAGGAGGTTGATCGGGAGCCAATACTTGACTTTCAGGTTCGAGCTGGCACATCGCATCCGCAAAAGAAGTGGAAGGAAAAAAGAACAAACGCCGCCCCCCATCCCAATCCAATCCAAGATCACACAACTCCAATCCAAACAGGCTTCTTCCTGCAATGAAGACTCCCTGAGACGTGACAGGCACCAAGTCTCTGAGGGGCTTGCTCGATGCAGAATGACCAGCCCGGGTGCGGGGTGGATGACCTTTCGTGTTCACTCGATGTAGCTTGGGAAACAAGCAAACTTTTTGATGTACAGTATTCGTCGCTGCGTCGTATTCTGATGAAAGAATGATCGGGTCGCTTGACAGCGTCAACGTAAACAATGGCGGCGTTGTAGAATGCCGTGCTTTGAAATATGCTTCCCAGCCGGGAACACGTCGTAACGTCATTTAGAAACTTTTGGCTTTTCCCACAAAAGCGTCGGGTATTTTGGTTGTCGGTTCCATGTATCGTAATTTTCTCGTTCTTCGGCCTCCAGCCCCTTTTTTCGTCCCGTCGATATCTGCAACCTCGTCCATCAGTGTGCCCTCTAGCAACAGAACGTAGTCGCCGGTAACTTCCAGCTTATCTCTCCCTCTCTCGTCCAATGAGATCAGTTGACCGTTATTGGCATCCCACAAAACCTCGTACATCAACACCCTAATCGCAAGGAATAACAGACTTCTCGGCCCTGGCTCGCATGTGAGTAGCGTGAGTCTCGAGGCATCGGGCCATCAAGTGAGTGACTGGCCAGACAGCAGCTTTATCGAGCATGTAGGCCGTGACTCTGAGAATTTTGGCGGCGTGGCCTGCGTGATCGTCCATTTGCATTCTTGTATCGACGCCTGCGATGTTTCCTTGTACAAGCTCAAGGTTCATCTTCATCTCAGCAGAGGCCAATACCTCCTGAACCTTGCCGAGCAACTTAACATCTTCCTCCTCCAGCAGCATAATTGCAGGGACTTGCGATAGGTCGACCTCATCCTGACCGAGAATTCCCAGGTACCGGCCTACTCGATCTTGCAAAGTTGCGACCCATTCAGCCAGAACCTGAGCACAATCAAATGCGCACATGGCTGACTGTAAAGGCAACTCTCTGCTGGAAAAGTCCGCAAATGTGACACCTAGCTTGTCGGACATAGCGAGCGAGTCTGCTGCGTAAAAGGCGGCCTTGCGAAGATGCTTCTCTCTACGAGAAGTGGACCGATTTGGGGCAGCCTGGGCCTGCGGGAATTTGACGGCAGAAAACTCTGGAGATGACGATGACTGGGTCGCCGGGGACTCGACGAATACGGAGCTTGAGACCGAATTATCAGAGTGATCTGTGCCTGTCGATTCCGGGTTAGAGGCAGGTGAATGCTCGGCGTGCTGGACAATTTCGCTGCCCCGGGATAGCTCGTCAGCCATGGCATCCCAATCACGTTGCCAAAACTTCTCCTTCGAGCGGGCGAGGTTCACGAAAAGTCGTACATAGGCCAAGTCGAGAAGCGGAATGGCATCGGCAGACAGCGGTCCAAGCCCGAAAGGGTTCGGTCTCTCAAGGCTATGGTTCGGATTGCTTGCCCAGGCTGCCTGCCAGGCCTTCAGGGCTGGCTCAATGTGGCGATGCATCTTTTCGGTTTCCTCGTTGGTCCATGCCTTGTTGTGATGGCGCTGACGGGTCTCCCAGATGTAGTTGTGAAGTGCGTTGATCAAGATGAGACAACCAAACGTCGACGGCTTGAGATCGCTCTTGAAGTCGTTCACACCACCTTGCCCGATTATTTGTTGGCCATTCTGGAAGGCAAGCTGCTTCTGCTGCTTCTCGTTAGACCTGAGTAGGTCGCCCAAGGCTTCGTGGAATGTCATCCGGTTGTGGTTCGCGGCACGGACACCACCCTTGGCCGCGAAGGCCGTGGCACTCTCGGCAGCGAAGAAGTCCTCATCGCAAGGCAAGTCGAGTAGGATCTCCGAGTTAGTCAAAGCCGGAGCGTGGTTGTATGCCGCAACCAGAAGGCTTGAGAGGATGAAGACGACGTAAAGGGTACGCTTGCGTTCCTCCATCACCTTCCATTGGAGCCACTCCGCATGCTCCTCGGAGTCCGACCGAAGGCCGCTCCACGTATCGTCATGCATGTGGGTATCATGAGCTTCTGTGGATTCCACGCGAATGGGGCGGAGCAAGTCGGCAGCTTGGGCCAAGCTGACAAGAGCAGCACAGTGGGTGGAGGCGATATCGCTGGCCGTCTTGTCTCCGCAGTTGTGGCCGTAGACGACATTCAGGAGCATGGCTTGCACCAACCATACCGGGGTGTGAACAGAAGATTCCTGGTTGTGAGACGTCGGGTCAGATGCTGGAGCTCTCCGTAAGTCGGCCTTTCTCACGTCGGCTTTCCGCCTTTCCTCAAGGTACAGTTGAATCATTTTCTTGGCCATCTCGAAAAGTTCTCGAGACTGGATGTGGTCCATTTCGTACAAGGCGCCAATGGCAGACATGGAAAGAATGAGACATCCGCTTCCACCAACAGTGTTGGATCGGTTGGCAGCGGTGGGTGGCATCTCAAAAGTCAAAGTGGGAATGTGCAAAAATGGCAGATGAGGGTGGAAGTAACGAAGGTAAGCGCCAACATATCGTTGTAAGTCTTGAGTGCTAGGTAAATTCTTTACATGGTCTGGAACACTGTTGGCTGTGTTCTGAAAGCCCGGCGACATTGGCGAGCTTGGAGTCGCAAATGAGTATCTCCGTCCACCAAAGGGAGAGCACTGCGAAAGAGCACCGACGATGGCACCTCGGGTCGTTTCCGTAATGGTGGAGACGGGCGACACACCGTGGTTACCGCCGTTCAAGGACGAGGGGGTCTCTGGCCCTCCGTTGAAGTTGAGCGCTTGGTTGAGGTTTTGCGTGTTGAGTCCGGAAACCATCGACGGACTGAGGGAGCTAAGAGAGGGAGGCGGCGTCGAGAAATAGGCATCGTTCATTTTCTGCGCAGCAGGTTGTGGTGAGACGGGTGCTCCGTTTAAGAGATCTGGGAAGACCGAACCATTGAGATCCATGGCAAACGGGTTCGGGACCTGGGGAGGACCCATAACGGCCGGTTGCCACATTGAACTTGTTCCTGCCGGAGCAGGATGATGATTGGAGCCGTCCACCATTACATCGCTAATGCCACTTTGGCTGGTGGTGCTAATTGCCGAGGGACTCGAGCCGTCTACAGCGTTATCGGCGCCCTGAAAAGACATCTGGTGCTCGAAGCCGGTCAGCCAGTCGAAGCTGTCGTCCAATTGCGTCGCCGACATATCGCCGGCCAGGCCGTGGGGAAATGGCGAAGCTTGGTCCATGGCCATGGATTGCGGCGAATCATTGTAGTGGAGCGCGTTAGGGTTGATGGTGGAGCCCGGGCCGAACAGCAGACCCTCGAAGTCAAAGTCGGGATTAAAGACGGCCATGGGAGGCGCGGTCCGCAAGCCGCTAAAGTCCATATTGTTGATGCCGTGCGTCTCGAGCTTTGGCAAGCCGTGAGACATGCCTCTGTGACCCATTGCAGCCGACATGCCGGCAAAGTCCATGTTATGCACGGGCAACCCCGCGAGGCTGGGGTGACGGCTGTGTGTGCCAGGAGGCATGCCCCGCGCTACCGGTGCGTTGGCCGCGGCAATCATCTGCATAGCGTTGCCGTCGACATGGCTGATGGTGTTTGCCCTGGGCCGCATCGAGGCAGCAGCGGCATTTGCGGCGGCGGCAGCATTGGGACCAGCGACACTGTTCTTACGTGCGCGGGCTCCAGGTGCAGCACTGCTAGCACTCTCACGACGATTGCGAGGACGTGACGAGGGTGTGGTGGTCTGATGAAGCTTCTGCTGGTGTCTCAGCAGCAGATCGCGACGGGCAAAGCATCTTGTGCACTCGGGACACTCGAAGGGCTTCTCTTTTGTGTGGGAACGCTCGTGACGTTTCAGATGCTCCAATCGGGCGAAAGAGCGCTGACAAGTCGCGCACACATGAGGGCGGGGTTTATCGGTCTTGGGAGGCGGGAAATTGGCAGGTGTCTTCGTGTTGACAGTAATGGTAGAAGCTACTAAAATGATTGCGAGGACATTGTCAGCTACGATCAGGATCATTCAAACAAAATTGGAAGGGTCGATTGCATTGCATTGCATTCCTCGGAAAGCCATGGGCGGTGGACGGGTGGTGGTGGGATTGAATTGGAAGGCGGGACAAGCGGGTGGGAACAGGAGGGGCAGTTTTTGGAGGGGTGAGCAAGGTGAGGTGCGACTCATACCACTGTCATCGGTGGTTGCGGCGGCAGCGGCAGCGGTGTTGGCGGCAGCTGGGGCCGGAGCTGAAGCGGGAGTAGTCATGCTGGAGTTCTTTTCGACCTTGACCTCGCTATCGTTCATGGCCATACTTTTGGAGTTCGTAATCGTCGTTCGTCGTGATCGTAAAGGCAAGGAGGTGGAAGGGGAGGTTGGTTGGGTTGAAGAAGGGTCGGGTTGCTTTTTGGGGTGGTTGCTTGGACGCAGCTCGGCGGTCGGGAGAGTGCGCAATAGCAACAAGCGAGGGAAAGAGGTGGGTTTAGATAAGAAGAAAGTGTACGAGAGGAAGTGAAAGAGAGAAAGATTGATTGTGTGCGATCGAGTTATTGGATGTTTGTGGTGTGTGTGTGGTGTGTGTGTGTGTGTGTGTTGTGTGTGTGTGTGTGTGTGTGTGTGTGTGAGAGAGAGAGTGAGAGAGTGAGAGAGACTTGGATTGAGGAAGAGGGATGGCGGGGTGGATTGGAGACGGGGGGTGATGGAAAGTGCCCAGGTTGTTTCGGGGTGCGGCGTTTAGTTGGAGGGAGAGGTAGACAAGAGGGAGAAGTCGCTGTTGGAAGCTGAAGTTGGCATGCTAATTCCAACCCAGAGTATCCGCAGAGAAAGAGGATAGGCCAAAGAGTAAGAGTCGGAGAGCAGGTAGATAGTGGGCAAGGAAGAAGAAGAGAGAGAGAGAGGAAACAGGCCAGCAAATGGTTTCCTCGGTCTTGTCTTGCTAGTGTCCTTTGTTAGGTACTCTCGAGTCTTGGTTCCTCGTATGGCTGGAGGGGAGAGCTATTGGAGCTTTTGTCGAACGAACAATTCCCACCGGTCGAAGCAGTTGCTTGGAGAAAGAAAGGAAGAAGGGAAAGGAAGAGGAAGCAGGTGGTCAATGGTGGGAAGGGGGAGTTGAGGTACTTGTTAGGGAAAACGCTCGTTGCAGCCCAGCCTGGTGTGCATCTGTGGGCAAAATGAGAAGAGTGGAAGGAGCGAGGACCACGGGAGTTGGTGTGGACTGCCTGCCACCAAAAAGCAGAGATCAGCGAGAGAGAGAGAGAGAGAGAGAGAGGGAAAGAGCAAGAGAGATGCCCGTCAAGTCAAGCAAGAGCGAATGTGTGCGTGTGTGTGTGTGTGCGTTGTGGGTGTGTGGGCGGGTACCTAGTGTGAGGTACTGTCTCTTTGGCGATGGAACGTGAAAGGTACAGGTAGGTAGGTACCTTACCATCGAGCGTCCGGCAAAGTACCTCGGTCAGTCTGGAGATACTGTGTGTTGACCGGGGATGGGACTGGTACAAGGTTGCATATGCCCCACAAAATGCGAAAACAGGGTCCGTCGGTGGGATGGGAGATTTGATGGATGGGAAAGAGAGCGACCGCCGCAGTCACGACTCACTATACCTTAGCATTTTAGGTCCCTTAGTCCCGTCGCAGCCTTCCCCATTACTTAAGGTACTTGAGTATGGAACCTAAGGCACCTATCCCAAAGAATCTTCCATTCCCATGCGCTGGCTCAATACAATCACCTGCGAAATACATTTGGAGAAGAAGGCTTCGGAACCTGCTCTCCTCGTGACCATAAGAAGAAATCTGGTATTATTCCGCACAACTAAAACTATATTGTTCTTGTCTTCCAGGCAGCTGTGGGCACCTGGTTCTTCATTACCTTTCACTAAGGTACCTCACCTTGCGGGTCACCTTACCTGGGTACCTAGGTACCTTGCTCAGATACGTACCCGAACTTTCCTCGATCCAATCATTCCCGGGTACGTACACAGCAGCCTGAGATGGCAAGGTCAGTTTTACATGGCAAACATGGCCCGGGCACAGTGCGGCGGCATCACTTGACCGAATAGGAACAAAGTACCTCCAGGGGTCGTACCTCACTCTCTCTGCTGGTCTGAGGTGGTCCACCATTCCTTCCTGTTTCCTTTCTCTCCTCCTTGCTCTTCATCCAATGGCTACCTTAATTAGGTACATGCCTCTCGAGAGCTCCAGTCCGTCACCAATCACTACAGTCTCTTGAATATCCCCGTCCGGGCTGTAGTGGGGGACGGGGGCATCACCTTGCCTTCTTCCATGGAGTCCAAGAGGCTCCATGAAACTTGCTGGACTAACGGATACTGAATTCCATCCGTCCTCCTCTGATTGCCAACTTCTTGTTACTTGTTAGAAAAATGACAAGTGGTACATAAGGCAGTGAGGTAAGATGATGTATTTAGACCTCATGCGGAAAAGCGATGGACAGACTGAGTGAGGCTGAGGCACTTTGACACATTTCATGTTCGTACGGATACTTCCCACACCGAGCCGAGTTATGCTACCAAAAGACGGAAGCCTCACCGCGGACGAATGGGCGGACGGAATTAGGACCTAGAATAGATGACTTGGCGCGAGCACATGACTTGACCTCCAGCTCAGGGAAGTATCCGTACGATCAGGCTGTGCCTACCTGTGTACGGCTTCCGGATAGACTTGGTCAAGATAGGTACGCACCTCACTCGACGGACAAGAGTAAAACACGGAACTTGAAAGCAGTATTCATATCCAGCTTTCACAAGATCCGCAAGTCACTCGACTTCCGCTGGCCCTTTAGTGCTAGCTGTCCATCCGTACAAAGTGAACGCGAAAAGGCAATAATGGTCTCGCGTTCCATCTTGTCTGGAAATTCCATATATACTTTCTGCTCGCTGTCCTGCATTCCCCTGCCAAAAGAATTAGCGTCTGCTCACGCTACGGTTCCCTTGCTACCTGTAGCCTACAAAGCCTGAACCGCTAATTGACTGCTTTTCAACTTTCCGCCAACAGCTTCATTCCCGCTTTCGGGTTACATGGCTACACTCCCGCCCAGAGCTAGCCCCCAGAACAGACTGGTCAGGGGGACACCAGTTGAGGGTGAACAAGGGGAGGCTGGTATGGGGGAACCGTTGCAGGCTGAAAGCAGCAGGCCGCCGTGCCCTCCAATGCACAAAGTACGGACGGAGTACTACTGTGTAGACCTTGGACCACCTCGCCAAAAAAGATGACTCGATCCACCGCGGAGTCGGGAACCTTGAGCCTGGAGTCTTGAGCCCGAAGCCTGAAGCCTAAATCACTTTGGATAAAAGGGGGCAGGGCTGTAAATATGGACATGGACATGGGCTCGGCCGTGTTTCCTACGTAATCGGATCTGGAGACCACGTCCCGTGCGCCAAACGGTCTGTTCTCTTTCCTTGGGCAGCCTGCTTAATGCCGGGGTTTGACGTGCGTGGTGGTGGTGGACTGGGCGATTTCAAGATGCGATACCGATTTAACAACAGGACCATCCTATCCTTTAGCAAACAAGGCTCCTCTGTCTGTGCCGTAAGAATACTAAGTGTGTGAATGCCCATGCTTATCGCACGGGACACTGTCCGATGGCAATATAGACATGCGACACCTGTATCGGAGGGTCGGACAGCTCGGCAAGGCGACGAGACTTGGGCCCAACGCGTGAGCCTCTGTGAGCTTATTCGACTGATGCCAACGACAGCGCCAGAGGTAAAAGGAAGGGCTGGTCGTGGCAGAAATAATCAGACGGCCAGACTGAGTTTTGCCCATTGTCGATGTGCAAGGGGAATCGGCACGAAGCCGTTACCGCTGGCATTCAACCAGCCCATCCCGGGCTCTCGCGTACAGAGCTTGCCTCAATGCTGAACAATACCCTGCGGCTCCGCGATGCTGTATCGCCGCGTCGTGATCCGGGGCATTCGTTGCCGGCCATTCACCGAAGGGGGGGGGGGGGGGGGGGCTCTCTCGGTACGTTGTCATGTTGTCCATCATCCGCCGCCGCTGTCGTGGTTAGTCGTCCGCGCGCCTCTGCCAGCTGCCGTGGTGTGCCATGGCTTTCTCTCACATTTCATCTGCATAAGGTACAGGGAAGCCAGGGCAGATGTTCGGAAATACGTAGTAGAGCAACTGCCCAGTACCTCAAAGCCTCGGGCTCCATGGCTTTTCTTCGCACGGAGCGCAAAGTATCGGTATCTAAAGGTCTCGTCGAGGCAGGGCAGTCCGCGTCCAGTCGCATCACTCGACATGCCAGGCCTGTCGTTGGCTGGCTCAGCGGCAAAGTGGATTGGATGGAGGATCCCGCGCTGGATATTTCATGGCCCGGGGTTGTTCCAGAGGCAGGCCAAGCCTGGCCCGGGCGAGTGTCCGCTGCGAAATTGAGTTTCCCACTGGTGCTCAGCTAGGATATGGTCCGAAGCAAAGACGGTGTGTGACGCCCGGTCAGGTGTGAGTGCTAAGTTAGGTTGACTAGTTGAGTGGTGTCGCACACCTACGCATACACCGGCCTGGCATGGCACGGCGGATTCGTACAACCAAAGCAACACACCCTTTTTTTGTTCTTTTCTCTCGACGTTTCTGGTGTATTTTCCTTCTGTGCCTGGCTGATCCGGTTTGTGCGGCATTGACAATCAAAGGGATTTGGCTGGAAAACAAGCTGCTGCGGTAGCTTGGTGCGTATAGGGATTGACCGTATTCATCCTGTTTCTGCCCTGCCTGACAAGAGCCATTGCGATGAAATGCGAAACATACGCGACCAGGTCAGGCCGCTGTCGCTCACTCAAATAGACGTGCTGACAGTTGAGGCCGTCAGCTCCAGCCAATGGCAAAGAACTCCGAGGTAGATCGAGACCGATAGCCGGAGAACGAAGTGGCCGTGCTGCTGATAGGCCCCGTACCCTTTTTGGAGCGGCAGCTCTAACCTCTAGCCTCTGGGTGCATTGAAGAAAGCAGCACCCTCACCAGTCCATGGCAGGAAAAAAGAAGAAAACAGTCCAATTCTAGTGGCTGCAATTGACACACGTCTGGAAGGGAGCTAGGTAGGTATTGATGTACCGCAGTAGAGCAGAAGAGAGATGGGAGACACTTGGATACATCGGTACCAAAAGACGCCGATCAGGGTTCTCCGTATCCAACACGGTGCCTCGTGGTCAGCCGGGTTTGGTAGGTACATCGTCCGCCGTAGCCCATGGCGGGACTCTTCTGTACCTCGGGCCACTCGAAGAAAGCCTGGAAGAGCAGGTACCGAAGTTTCTCGTCTTTTGTGGATGCAGATGAGTTGTATTGATCTGTAGGTGGCACCAAGACAGCAAGGCGTCCAGACTCCAGTGCGTGTACTTGCATATGTGGGAGGTAGGGGTTTCCACATCGTAGCCAATCCAGCGCAAGTTAAGCAGCCCGTAGTGCAATGGAAATGATGAACGAGGTATCATCGAAGCGGCAAGATGAGGTCAGTCCAGCTGTTGTTCATCGTCAGTCTGCGGTTCGTATATTTAACTAGACTCTGGAGTAAACCGCCTTGGAAATTGACGAGACCTTGATGCTTGGGTTGCTTGGGTTGCTTGGATCGGCTGGCGCATGGTGAGAATGTACGTGTGGCCTGGTGATGAACGGAGTTCCCTCGCTGTGCCATTGAGAATCCGAAGACAGGCCACAAGTCGGGATAGGTATGGAGGCCGTCGTGAAAGCTAAGGCTAGGTAAAATGAAGGGTTCTGGAGGCTGAAGCACCCGCTCATTCCAATCATTGCTGCGTCGGTGGCCGATGGAGCCATGGCCGAATGGCATGCATCTTCTTCTTGTTTCTGCTGCATCAGGCCCGTTTCTGTTCGCATGTTGCAGGTTGCAGACGACTCTGCATCAGCATCAGCGCGTCGGGTATCTGATGGGCCAGCCGACGCCCAATGGTGGGCTTCCGTGCTCAATCGTTGCTCATCTCTGATTCGACATGCGGCAGCGATTTATTGTCCAACATACGTTTCTCGTCCAGCGTTGAAACCTGGGGCGAAGGATCCTGGAATAAGAGACTCAAAGTATGTCGACAGCCATGGGAACAAGGTGTTTATTGTTGTTCGATATAGTGCCTGGGATGGTGCAAGTACAGCAGCGGCTGAAGCCCGACAGGTCGAAAGGCGCCGACCAGCAGAACTGAAATGGTAGACGTGGAGTTGTATTGAGAGAACATGTCGTCAGGTAAGCAGAATCAGTCGATCGATTTGCGAGCCCGCGGATGCTGGTGGTCTGGCGGTGCTGGTGGATTGGAAGCTGGGGGAGCAAGGGCGTTGTCGCGAGAGACGCCGTGAGTGGCTGGCGAAAATGGCGGCACCCTGCCTCTTGCACGCTAGCGCTGCTGCGTCAAGCTGCAACGCAAGTGCAAGTGCAAGTGCAAGGGCAACTGCGAATGGATAGCGACGGAGTAGCTGCTTGGAAATGTGCAGACGCAGCTAGGTAGCTATCCAATTCCAAGGGAACTCGGGAGCGCCTATCTGGGGCCTGGAGGTCGAGGTGCAGCAGGACAGGGCCGAGTGCATGAGCGGATGCAAGGCAGTTCGTAGTTGTGTCGTGGATCGTGTGCTAAGGTATTCGTAAGGCACGACTCAGAAGAAGCACATTATCACACCTCCACGCAGTGGTGTAAGTGGTGCACCCTGCTTGTTGTCTGCTAAGGTGCTATGTGATCTGGTGTATGATTTGGTGTTTAGTGTTTGAGACAAGAAGCAACGTGAGGTTGAGTTCCCCGTCCTCGGGCTGTGGAAAGGCACGTACCTCACATGGTGGAGACACCTACCATCGATGATTGGGTGACCGTGCCACCATATTAGATCCCACCAAGCACAGTGCGGCGGGTCCCATTCTGTCGTTCCGTGGTGCAGTCGCAGGAAGGTACGGAGCAAGGAGTATCGACTACCTGCTTCTCATGTTCGTGACTTCCTTCATAATGGCAAATGCTGCCTTCCCATTACCAATCACTTTATTTCCATTCACCTCCACGGACAATAGGTACCCGAGAGAATGGAAGGCACGATGAACACCCGACATCCTTATCTTAGGTCCACTCACATAATGAGGTAAGGTACAGTATCAGTAGAAATGTCAAGACTCGAAAGCAATTCAGGTCCAGGACCCAAGCCTGACGTTTATTCGGCGCTGGACAAGTATACCATGTACTCCGTGCTCTATGCCTAGGTCCCTTGCCTAAGGTACCTACACTACTTGCCTTTGAAGCGTGGCCTGCAACGGCAAGACCCCTGTTGCCTTGGTTCTCGGGCCAAACTTCTTGCCTTGTTCGCATGTCTTCGGTGGCTCCAGATGTCCGAGAGGGTCGTCTCTTCTTTTTCGAGAATCAACGCTCACCGGCGGCCGCAACATTGACGACCATCCTTTCGCATCGCATCCACCCACGCCGTCGCCGCATTCCCAAAGCTCGTGATCGAATCACGGCCAGCTGTCATGTCACTCCATCCTAAGCCCGTTTCCTCGTTTCGAGCCCTGGGCACAGACTCCACCTTGTCACACTCCAAGACTCCAATCTGAGGTGGAGATTCGTTCCCTCACCGAATCACCCACAAACCCAAGCATCAAACTTCTCCACGCCAGACTCCACCACCACCACTCGTCGCCACTGTCACACTCTCCGTCACAACCACCACCAGTTCTTCAGCACAAGCGGTTTTGCCCCTCCATCCGCCAGATAAGCACATCCTGACATGGCCCAACCTCCTGCTCAGTCCACTGGAAGGCCATAGCTCGGCCCAGCCATCGACTTTGACAGCAATATCTCCGATACGGCTATCGGTACACTACGGGAAACGGGAAGCCCAGATACACACGGATCCCAACTATGGACCCGTCTCGGCTACGACGAGTGGGTTTCTCTGACTTCCAACCCTGCCAGGCAGCCGACCCGACTTCATATCTCGCCGCGGCCGCCGCCGCCACTGGGGGGTTCATAATGCATGAACGCCTGTGCAAGCTATGGTCAGCATGCTCCGAAGTGCAAACAACAGCGGTAGTTCCAGGGCAACTCCTCAGAACCAAAGCGACACTCGCACATCGTAGTAGCGTACGGATACAAAGATGAGACAAGAAATGATACGGCTGCACCTTAAACTTTTCCCACTATCGCCGTCTGCTCTATATCTCTCCATCTCTGTCATATTGACTCATCGACCTGGGTGACGGCGCTCTGTAGGCTCAATGCTCACTGGATCGGCCGCTGTACCCGATCAAAGTTGTCAGCAGCCTGCGCCGTCCTCTTAGGTTCCGAGGCCGGCGGCGGCCTCTTACTACAATCGTATTATTTACTTCCTGCGCACACAATTACGGTTTTGCCTCGCTATCAATGGGCAGTCCAGAAACGCGAGACACTGATGCCACTTGTCTCCGCTCGACTGCAGATGTCCATATATGCCCGCCGCCCGTTGTTGTCCGCCAATGACACAGACCGAAACACTTAGACAGAAGCACAAGAGGGTCTAACTCGCTGAAAACCCCATGGCACCTCAATCGTCAGAGTAAGAGTCACACGGAGCTAGCAGGGCTTGCCTGGTAGTACCCGCGATCCAGATCCCTCCACTCTGCCAAAACTGCGTCACAGCTTCAGATCTCTGCACAAAAGCATTTCCTTGCATGCAACGTCCACCGAGTATGGAAGAAGAGAAAGAGAGAGAGCGGGCGAGCATATAGGCGGCCGAGACACGGGCTGACAGACTGAAGAGTTTTTCTTAGAAGAACAGGCCGGGTCACTCACTTTCTGCATAGCTTGAAATGGTTTCCAGCTTCGGGCCACCGATATTTGAGCTGCGCTGGCGACAAAAACGATATCATTCAACATAGATGCCAGTGTGTCCTGCGTAAAGATGATGACTTTCACCACATCGCCCACGCATACATCTTACATCAAGAAGGCCCTGGGGGACATATCACCGTCCTAGATGTGTTAGCTGACTGGCCAGGCTTTCTGTGTATAATCATTGTTCGCGCACTAAGCATCTGCCGAGACTCGTTGGGTCCGTGTTTATCAACCTATATCAAGATCTATCACCGTTGAATCTCACGCCAGGACGCGAAGTGGCAACGGTGCTCTCACCAACATACGAATATCATCTGCTCGACAAAGAGCTTCCAGTTTCTTGCCTGTTACAGTACAACTCACAGCAATGCACAAAAACCTCCGATCTGTACTCTATTAATAACGGTGCCTACACTAGAGGCACAAAGTCGAGACCCATAGAGGCCCGTCGATCTTATCCAGCCGCCTTGGTCCCGGAGACGCACAAAAAAGAGACATTATCAAGCAGGTACTTACAACCATTCGGTCCTCCATGTACCTCCGACAGTGTTGGCTGAGACCGGAGCTCACTGTGCTTCCTCGACATGGGCCGGGGTCTTAGCCCGCACACCTTCACACGTTGCTGTTACGTCGGTGGAGCTCCAGGGTCGCAGACTGGAATTGGACGACGGGAAAACGCAATGATTCCTATCTGCAAGTCAATAGATGGAGGGGCTTGGCTACCCGCCCTCATTGTCCGACGGCGAATCGCTTGGGTGGGCTTCTTTGCCCTCCTCCAAGGAACCCTCGCAATAACCTCCTGTTAACGACATGTCATGCTGGGGGAGCCCGTCGGTGACTAGTATCCAGACTTGGGCAGGGCCCTCTCGCGCGCTTTCCGATGGAACTCGACATTGAACATATTCTTCAGAATTTAGAGCTGTCGAAACTTTGTCGCAAGCTCGCTTACCACTCGACTCGCCCGACACAGGATACGAGATTGAAGGACCCCGTCGCTCTGCGTTGTACAGCCCACCCTGTTGAAACGGATCTTGCTGCGACGATGAGAGAAAACGGCTGAGCAGTAGACGCCGGCGATGCCGCCAACATCTTGACAGCGCCCACGCTACGGATACGCTACCGCTACCGCCTCTGTTCACGGCGACGCCCGGACCGGTCAGGGCACAGCAGAGAGCCTAGCGATTTGGGGTATCAACGGCTTAACAAGCCACCCCTGTCCCACACCCTCGTCCGTTGTCCTTGTGACCTCTTCCGATACTTTGTCAGCTCAGGGATATGAGGTTCAACGCGGTCACGATTTCTCACCGACGGCGCAAATAAGTGACGTCCCTTACGGTCTGCGTCAGGAACGAATACCAGCGGCCTGGGTGTCTTATTTCAGATGGCACACTTTACGGCTGGCTGACGACGATCGAAGTGCCAACGGATCCATCCATTACAGTCTAAATAAATTTCCTGATTGCATGCTGGGCTGTCCATCACCCGTCCTTGCTCCCTATCCAACATCGATTGCTGCGAGTAGCTCAGCCCACGCACTTGCCCCTTGTGCTCCCGATCTCAGGGCCTATGAACCGCGTCTTCGCATCAATACAAAATCTCGCGAGTTTCCGCGGCCCACGCTCGCCGACTTGGTATTCATCGAGAGAGAAGCATCGTATATTTCAGCACGTACCATGCGCTTAGTATTTTCGGCAGAGTGTGGGGAATGGGGATTAGCTCTGCTCAGCACGGTGGAACGACTGCAAGGATTCAATGGTGTGGTGGTAGCCTGGTAGGTACTCACACAAGCTCTCGACGAATCCTCAGAACGTGCTTGCGGAGCTTCCGCCGGCGTAAGCACGAAAGCTTGCTCAACAGAAGATGTTTCTACATACAACTTTGCAAGCTTTCAAAGCTTAGGCTACGTTTGTCCTGCCACTATCAGAGCAACAAAAGAATACTGGATACCCCAGCGGTACAGTTACAATGCAAGGCAATTGAACCATGGCCATATCTCAATCGATTTCGGTACCAAACAAAGGTGACATGAGCGTAGGCGAAGGTCAACCGAAGTCTGCTTCTGCTGCTTGCCACTTGGGCCCAGTTTTTAAGTACCTTATTATCGAAGAAAGTTAATTCTTTCTAAGTCATAAGTACAAGAATATAGTTTTAATAAAATAATATAGTACCTATTTAGTACTTAAATTAAGATACTTTTCTAAGCTTATTATAAAAAAATTAACTATATTACTAACTACTTATTATTAAGGTCCGTAAGTAGTACTATAGCTTTAACTATAATAGTTTTACTTATAATAAGTAAAAAGTCTAATTATAAATCCTTTAAAAACCTCCCCTTAAGAGCTATAAGAGCCTCTGAGTATACTAAGTTAAAATACTTATTAAAATATTAATAATTAAATTAACCCTATAATAATAACTTTAATAAAAAACTTAGTAAATAATACTAAAATTCTTACTAATATTAAGTATAATTTACAAAGCATAATAACGTAGTTATAAAGTATTATTAATATATTTTATACTAAAAAAGGTATTATTAGTATTAATAAGACGGATAGGGTTATATTAATATAGTACCTCGGCTTTTTTTTATAGCTCGAGGATTATTATTTTAAATAGTATTAGAAGTTTATTAAAAAGCTCTTTTAAATACTTTAATATATTTATTACTATTTTTATAATAATAAAACTCTTAGTACTTATATATAAAAATAGGTTACTTATTTTTAAATAGTAATATTAACTTATTAATAAGCTATTAAAACTATAATTCTAGCGATTTTTTAATGAGGGAGAGGGTAGAATAGAAGAAAAAATAGGTGAGAAAAAGGTTGAGGTTGAACAGTGCGGAATTCGAGGGCAGGGTAGCGTCTACATGTACTGCGGCAATCCTCTAGTAATGCAAAACGATGAAGTTAAACAGTGTGGGCCCAGTTTCAGTGACAGAGACAGGCAATTAAAGACAGGTTGCTCCTGTATCCGTAGACAAGGCCGCATCGAATCAACCATCTGTACGACATAGCTTCGCGGCTCGGCACTGTCACCCTTCCCTCGACTGCAGATTCTCCAACTTTTCCCCAAATTACTCTAATCATCGAAGGGGGTATCGGGCTCTACCCTAGCCGCAGGTCAGAGTGCAACCCATCCTCGGCGACGAAGGATGGCCCCCTCCCCCTGAGTCAACGAGAACACTTGCGTTGGGAGTTGCAGAACAGTCCACTATGAACCATTGTTAGGATTGATAACTCGCCGGAACATGAGAAGCAAGTAAGCTACGGCTACTACTACAGTAAGGGTGCGTATCTCCCAGCCGACTCTGGGTTGGCAGTCTTGGACCCAAGGCGTTCAGGCAATTGCAAAATGCAATGCACCAGGTGCGCCGAGATTCAGGGCCCATACATGGACAACGACAGATCACAGTTGTTGAAACATGAGCAGCCTTCTCATTCGTCTCACTCTCGACTGGCGTCCTATGCCGATCCACACTGATGTTGGGCCACTCGGATTGGCCTGTCTTTCAAAATCAGTACCGTCTTTTTGAGGCTGTGCAAAAGAGCATCCGTCCATCCATCGGGTATCCATCCTTGAGCAGCTGGGCCTGTCGGCTTTTCCCTGGTTGAATGGCAGCCGATATGGAGACTGACTTTCTGCAGCTTCAACCGCTTCCGTTGCGCTTGTGTGCCCTTATTTCCGTCAGCCTATCATGTTGCCCTCGCCGGCTGTCTTAAGTGTTGAACGTTTCTCGAGAGCCGGTGACAAATCTGAGAGGAGGACCAGCGTTCCTGGACCACAAGCAGCCTCCCACCATCTTCCGCGTTCGACGAACCCTCCAGGGCAGCTTAGGCCACGCATACTTACTCCAAATCCGCTCACACTTTTCAGGACGGGATGGATGGGCCAGTGAGTTGGTGGGTAGAAGGAAGGGAAGAGCGAGAAGCATCAAGCCCCAAGCTGATCCAAGGTTGTCCCGGGCCAATCCAGCCATCGGAGACTCACACGGCACGGCAAGCGTCAAGCAACAGAGGATCCAGGCCAATGTGGTTCTCCAACCCGAGCCAGCCCGCCCAGCTACGCAAGCATCCAGCTACCCTAGCACACGCATGGCGTTCTCCAAATCAACCCCCAAGTCAACGGCTGGCGCAGCAATTCGCATCAACACCATCCAACTATGAGGGACCAAATAGCTCCTTCGACATTCCTCCCGTCGTGAGGTATTAGCCGGCCACCTCCCCCGATTATGAGCACCTGACACCCCTGGTAATAGCCCCGGCAGCGTGTCACCCCTGTCTACCCCAGATTTCTCCAGTTGTATGTATTTTCCTGTTCATGGACCACCCAGGCTTAACAGGCATCTTCGGGAAGTTGGTCAGGGAGCAGGTTCAATCTTGTCTTCAATTTACCGGTCAGTCCCTTTCCCTTGCAATTATTGCTCCAGTCATATGAGCCAATTGATATGATTATCACTCGGATCTGAGGATATGTCACCTCGGAACGACGCTGGGACTATGTAGAAACACATCCTGATAGTGCTAGACATCCGGCAGACGTCCGTTGTTATTTATTTATTTTTTGGCTCCGTAAACTTTTGGATGTCGTATTGGACTAGTTGGTCCTGTCTAAACCCTGAAGACAACGACTCCAGGTGAAGTCGACGCCGCTCGCCTGCATAAGGTACTATTCGAGATGCACCTGCTAGAGCCCAGACACCAGAGGCCCAAAGGTGTATGCCGGCGGCATTCGCTGGACATATTCGTGACGTAGGTGCTCCGGGTTCGCCCCGGACCCATGGCTCTAGCATCGATTTGAAGGTCGCAGTTCTGTTTCGCCATTGAGGTTTGTCAGGGCTTATCCATCTAATCATGGAGCTAGGCGACGGGGAATTAACGAAACCAAGATACGCGTTTCGTCAGGGCTAAACAACTCTTTTTCTGGTTCATCGGTACGCCAAGTGAGGATTGCAATGCGCACTTGAAGCGTTCAATCAATCGATTTAGCCTGCTTCGCCGCGAATGATCAAGACGAGGTGTCGCACCAACGCCGTGCCAGACTGCCTGCCACCATAAGCTCTCATGTACGGAAAGAATCTATGGGATATTCCGTTCTTAGACCTGTGTGATTGGTATTATAAATCCGAAATCTGGAGCCGGGGGACCTCTGCTGGCGGACGTTGATGGAGCTCTGTTGAGTTGGCTTGCCGTCCTTTCCGAAATCCACAGGAGGTGAGATGCAGTCGCCGAGGTATCTGTATGCCGCATCTGTCACAATCCGTACTACACTGGGCGGGCGGCCGTCCATGATCTAATTAGCTGCAACAGACGGCTGGCATTACTGGGAGCTCAGGGCTGGCCTCAACAAGTAGGAAGAAAATTGTCGATGCTCTCGGGAATAAGTCTGGCATCCGATGACCGTTGCTTATCCGATGGAGGAATCGACATGGCTCATCGTCACAACTTCATGCACACTATCCGAACACGCACATATACATACCACCACACCACCTTCTGCTGCTGCTTCTTCTAGGTACCTTAACATACCCAGCAATTTGGTCTCATCGTAGGCGTCACCAACCACTTGGCAGCCTGTCGCCTATCCGGCTGTGCTTGCGTCACTGCGCGTACAATGAAGTGACGCTGGAAACCTCGATTGAGCTTGATGCTACCTTCGTCACAGCTTTCTGTAGGATCGTCTACTACAATCAGCAAGAGCGGAAACTCTGTGAATATTTGCAGTTTAATACGGATCCCCGCTGAGCTGTCATTGCCACACCAAAGTACTTCGGTTACAGAAAAGCAGTTCGTAAACCAGTCTTCGCTTTTTTGCCACGGCTACGTTGATTGGGTCTCTGCTGCCACTTCGCTTTTACTTGGGCCAAACCCGTTCGTGGCTCCGTTGCGTTGTGCCTATTGTTGGCCCACACACCCACTCACAAATAACATGCAGACTCTGGAACTACGCCAATCCATCGTTCCATGTCGCGGATAATTCTTCTTTGCTGCTGCTAGTCAGCGTCGCTAGACAGAGAATGGGCCTGTGTCGTGCAGAGAAGGGAAGTGAATTTTGAGTCTCTCGAACGTCGCTGGCCAAGGTCGGGCGTATGGAACTGCTTGGGAGTCGCCACTGGTCCAAAATTCCCGCGCCATTTGCCTTTGGTCCAAGGTCATCGTCATTGGTGGCCTTGAGCAGATGCAAACTGCCGTTCCTGGACTCGGTCGGCTCTCAACGTCGGCTTGGACCACGCCACCTTGACTCACGGTGGGCGGTCTTTGTTCTGGTCCCTTGAGGTTCCTACGGGAAACGCTTTCTTTCAGGGGACTGACGATATCCCGTAGACTAGCAAGCGCCCGTCGCCAATTGACCCAGTCACACACTCGCAGTACCGTTCTTCAGCTTTAACGATAGACGAACAGGCGCCACAGCTTTGCGTGGAGCTATATACTTAGTCCCAAGCCTGAGTCGTCACGCTCCCTGTTCACCAGCCTCCAAAAACCACAACGGCCGTCCCTCATCTTCAGGTTCGGGGGCTGGTGTGGCTCTTCGCAGAACATTCGCTATGCTTTGAACCGAGTTGACGGCCGCACTACGGGAGGGATGTGGCGACGCCGGGCCACGCTACCAGCCCGTGAGTGTGTTCACCGGCCGCCCTTCGGTCTGTCGATCGGCGCCGATCATTCTGCATCACGGAGTAGTTTCTTGGAAGGAAAGAAAAAACGAGTGCGTTCGGCGGCACGGCGTTAACTCGGGTGCGGTGGGTGGCTACGTGCAATATCAGGCTCTTCAGACGACGTGCAGTACCTGTTATTTCCTGTATGCAGTCCTGACAGTTTGCGGCATGGTCGAAATCCACCAGCGTGTGGCGCAAGCGAGAAGCGAGAGCGGGTTGGCATTTGATTCCTTCTGGTGTCTTCCAAGCTAGGGTCCTTGTGTTCTCTCGGGTTGATCTCTGCATCTTTTGAGGGTTGCAAGATGATCTTCGGAGGTTATCGGCAGTTGGAGGGACACGGAAGGGTTCGACAATCTGTTGGAATGGCCTGGCCACCCGCTGATCGCTATCGCGATCGTCCGTTTGTCCGCGCTCAGAGATGGTTCAACGGTCGTTGGTGGTCGCGCTGCCCATGGCGAGCGCTGTGACGCCGCAACGTCATCAACGTTTCCGGAGGGACTTTGTTCTGATTGATATAACGTTATTACGGCATTGCCATTCCGAGAGTTTTTTGAGTGATCGAAGGATGGCTTCGCATTTGCCACGGCCCTCTCGACATAGTGAGATTCAATTCCCAATTGCACATTCAGAGGTGGTTGATAGCACAAGTGTATTATTTCGAGACTATATGGGGAATAGCCACTGCCGAAGACGAAGCATCTTCTGAGAGCATAAGATATCTGAAGACTAAGCATCAAAATCCACTGAAGTTCACCGGTACTGCTCGAGTCTTTCCCGTATGCCTTGCTGTAGATTGACGCGTGAATCATGATGATGCGAGGCCCAACTCATGCATTATTACGTTCTTTCGAAGGTACGAGTATCTGTCGATGTGATGAAGAAGAGAATCAATTGGGTATTATTATGAGCAATCATCAAGACGGAGCTCAGCTTCTAAACATGATGATGCCAGGCTCCTGAAAGCATACTACTACCATGAGATGCCGGCATCGTAAAATCCTCTCGAGGAACCGTAGAAACGAACCGTCCAAAGATACCGCCACCAATTCATCAAGACATCAATCCGCACATCCCCCCATCGTTAATCATCCCCCTCGATATTATCAGCCGTCTTACGGCTGATCAATATCCATTTCATCAACATCGGCAGCAGCGGATTCGTCGAGGCCAATGGCCGCCAGTTTCTTTTTGACGTTCTGTTGCGATCTCATTTCCTACGTAATGGGACAGTGATGAGCAAAAGTGAAGCCATCGACGTGCAATATAATTACTTGTGCCGAGAGGAGGTTTGGACATCTTTACTTACCTCTTCTACCGTGTTCTTGATCACGTATCTCGTGACGAGCACTGTTTTACCCTGGCCGAAGCGGATCGCGCGGGCGATAGCTTGGTTTTCGACACTAGGGTTCCATTGGAGTTCGACGATGAAGACGCGGTTGGCGCAAGTAAGGTTGAGACTGGTGAAGTGTGTCTCGTTAGTATGTATTGTTTGTTTTAAGATGCGAGAGAACGGATGGCGGTGAACTAACCCAAAGGCACCAGTGCCGGTTGTCATGATGAGAACCCGCTTCTCCTCGTCCTCTGCAAACTGTCCGAGAATTTCCTGTCTCTGTGACAAGGGACAGTCGCCGTCGATCCTGTGGTACTTGACACCGACCTTTTCGAGGTGTTTCGCGACAAGGCGGAGCGTTCTCGTCCAGCAAGAGAAGATGATGCTGTTTTCGAAGGGATTTAGTGATGTTCGAAACAAGAGTGACAGGCTAGGCTCTTCACAGGCCGCACCCTTCACAAGTGACTTACCTCTTGGTTGTCGAGACGTCGACTTGGACGTCACGGATCAAGGCCTCCATCTTGGTGGAGTATCCCACCGTGTTAAAGTAATCCGCATCATCCGCGCCTGACGTCGTTTGTGCGGAAGCGTCAGGAAGACTCCTGGCATCCAACGCAGGCCCATCTACTCTCACGTGCGGAATCGTACCGAGACCAGTAGAAGAAATCTTGGCCGACTTTTTCCAGTTATCGCACACGGGGCAATGCCGCTCCCGAGAGGTAGAGACTGGGTTCGCCGACGACGACAGATCCGAGTCGTCGAGACACTCTGAGCAAAACACGTGCGGGCACTGCTTCTCGGACGCGTTGCGCAGCCTGTTGAAGCCAAGGATGGGCATGGGCTGGTGACATCCGTTGCACGTCAACTCTGCGTTCTGCCCCAACGCCGAGACGGCGGCCTCGCGCTCGTCGAGATCGAGGCGGTAGCTCCGCCGGTGCCAGGAAAAGGGCTTCTGGAAGGTGCCATGGTTGCAGAGGATACGCATCTGGAGGTTGGCCTGGAAGAGGCCGAACTTGCTGCTCTTTTCGACCTCGCCTACCTTTTGCTTGATGGTGCGCATGAGGATCTTCTTGGTCTTGTCGTACTGGTCGCGCTCCTGAGGGCTGAATTCGAGTGGGACGACGCGTTCCTCGAGAGGAGGAAGGTCGAGCACTTCTTTGGTTCGGCGCAGGCACAATGATTCCATGAGGGCGATGAGGCGCTCCTTGACCTTTTCTCGGTTTTCTGAGTGTTGCTCAAAGGGCACCTCGATGTAACGGCGGAATGTGGCTGGATTGTCAAAGGGCGTTGCGCGGATGAATGCGAAGAGGGCGCCGATGTCGGCGAGCTTGTTCTGGATGGGCGTGCCTGTGAGGCACCATCGTGAGTTTGCGTGGAGCGATCGGCAGGCTTGGTAGAATGTCGTTGCTGGGCGGCGGATGATATGTGCTGTGTTATAGTCGGTCAGTTCATCGGCACTTTTGAGGAATTGAAGGTTGGAGGGAATATGGATTCGACTGGAGGCAGTGGGAAAGTCAGAGGTTTAGAGAAGAAGCTTGCCTTCGTCGAGAACAACTCGGTACCAGCCAATCTTGTGCAAGATGGACGACTTCTTCTCGAACTCTGCAGACAAAGTATTGTAGGTTGTCACGACGATGTCGGAGCCTTTGATTATGTCAAGGTCCTTTTCTCGATTTGGGCCGTGGTACTTGATGTGTGTCAGGCTTCCGTCCACGTGCCTATCGCGTTGTTAGAAATGAGAGAGTATAATACTGGTCGCGGCAATTATCACTTACTTTTTAATCTCATTTGTCCAGTTGTAGATGAGAACTGGTGATCGTGAGTTCTCTGATTAGTGAAAAGGGGGAACCAGGTGATTGCCTGGGGACTCACGAGCAGACGATACGACCACGAGGGTCGATCCTGAGTAGTGCAGGTCCTTGCTCTTCTCGCTGTTCTTCTCTTCCTCGACGGCCCAGTTACGGGCGTCGTCGAGGGTCTTGACGATGAGCGAGAGAATGGACAGAGATTTGCCCATGCCCATCTCGTCGGCGAGAATACCGCCGCCCTTCTCATCCGGCTGAAGCTTTTGTTTCACGTTGGTGATCTTATGACGATACCTAGGTTTTCAGAATTAGAGTGGTGTCTATCAGCACGCGAATCTCAAGCAACGTACCATTCTTGTCCTTCTACCGTCACCCGACGCCAGAGTCTGTAGCCTTCGTTAATGTCACCAGATTCCCGCTCTAGCATGAACGCGAGCGCCTCCTGTTGGTGCCTGCGGACTACTTAGTATAACACGCGCACCAAGGGATGGTGGTGGCTAGTGATTGACAAGAGGCAGACGTTACCCTAATAGATCATTCTTCAACCGCTTGTCTCCGAGCTCACGATTGAACTCCCGCTTGTTTTCGATCGAGTCGTACACTTCAATCATCATCCGCTCCAGCTTCTGTTCCCGCCGTTGTCGCCCAGTTGATTGCCCACTATTGACATCTTTGATGAAGTTCTCGGGCATCATCTCACTGCCTTGAATCTTGAGGACGTGTGGGTTCTCATAGCAGAGCTCCCGGCGCGCATGATCCGATTTTTGCAACCAGAGCTTCCCCTCGGTCAGCTTGTCCCCAACGACCTTTGCCATAGCACGCGGGCCGTAGACGTTGATATCGACTTTCACCATGGCCTCGACGGGCTTCTTGGCGCGGCCGATGGTCTCGCGGAGCGCATTGGTCGGGGCGATGGGCTCGAATTCGACACGGGAGTCTGGGGTTAGCAGTCGGGCGAGGGCCTTGCCGGGCCCAGAGCGGAGGTAGCCGAATTCTGTGTTGTCGTCCTTGAAAGAGAGGCAGATGTGTTCTTGTGAATCGCTGAGGGTGAAGCGCTGGTAGGCTATCCTGCCAGGGGCGGAGGCTCGGCTAGACTCGCGCAACTTGGTGTCGATGACGCCCATGTCACCTATCAATTTGATGTCTACATTGTAGATCTATAATTGATGAGTCGGGGTTGTTCTTTACACCATCTTGACAGAAAAGAGATAGGAGAAAGGCAGGATGTCCAGATGACCAAGAAACTTGATGAAATGAGTTGTGTCTTACCATGCCGTAGCAGACCTTGTCGGCATCATCCTCGCCCGCCGTCGATGAACACGAGTCCGAACCAGTGATGCTGGAATCGGGGAAGAGTGAGGGCGACTGTGTCACGGTCAAAGAATCTTGTGAAGATTCGGAGTTCTGAGGTGAGCTGTACGTTCCTAAGTCGGGCGCCTGTGCAGCAGTTAAACGTCCCCATGTTTCTAGGTCGCCAAAGTCGAAGGATGCGAGCTCGGGTTCGTTGCTGATGTTGAGACTTCCTAGTTGACCATCGACGCCTTGGTCAAGAAAAAGGTCATATATCTGCACGTCTTCGATGGGAGGGTGATCCTCGATGACGGGAAAATCATCTTGGCCGCCCTGAAGGGTGCTGTCCGAGCTTTGGAAGGGAGTATGGCGTGGATGATATCCGGGGTACGAGTAATCTTGAACGCCGCCCTGGTAGGTTGGCGTACTGGAGCCGTACGAGGAGACGGACGACGGGTCGGGATAGTGGAGATCTTCGTCTTCTTCGTTGAGAAGTCTCTTTAGCGACATAGTTGCTAGGGGGTTATCGGAGACTCAGGGTAGTTGACTAAGTTAGCCTGTCGATGAGTGATTGAGACTAAGAGTCCTTCTCGGATTTGATTCCGAAGTTAGAAGTTAGTGTCTTCAAAGCTAGTGAAAGCTTCGAATAACTTCGGTTGAATGAACGAACAGTTGTCGAGTCTATCGCGCAAATGGGTCAATCAATGGATTTTCCCACTGTCAAGTGCTTCTTCTCATGCAGCCAGTGCCTTGAGGAACATGATGAGGCTCTCTGCGGCATAGCAAAAGGCGCCGGGCGAACCATTTTTGACCACATGATGACCGGTGACGTGAGGCAATCGAAGAGGCTACCGTTTGCTGTGCAGTCTCCCTCCTTGAGGCGCAGTGCGCGGACGATGATGAAGGCGATCGTGCTTCCCGTTGGTGGTTCGCACTTCGCCGAAGGCTCGTAGCTGTGCTCCGGACGCGCACAACCCACACCGCGTGCTTTTTCCACTTTCTTAGTGCCGTTGGGGTTCTTGTGAGGGTCCCCTTGAGCGATTTGGGGGGCCCTAATTGTTCTAACTGCCCTTAGGGTCATTCTCGCACCCGCTTTGCACCGCCCCCGAAGACCCCCGGTACCCCGGTTCACCGACGGTTGCTCCGCCCCAACTGCTCGGAGTCCCCCGACCGGGGGCATTTTCAAGAGCCTCACTAGCCCGGAATGAGGTCAAATGATGGGGAAATGCCCACCTGCCGATGCTTGTTCTCGAGAATAGACATCGGAGAAGGCTCCGGTAGGGTTGAGGATGACGTATATTGACGATGTTCGCGGGATTCCCATGTCGCGGATTGAGTCTTGTGATGCGGGATTTCTCAACTGACGATGTGGACCACTTAGCATTATACAGTGGAGGTATACCGTACGGCGTAGAGAAAGAAGAAGGCAACTCATAGCCGGCTAAGTCGGTTCCAACGGTAAGTCGCTGCATATGAACCAACACAAGAGTTATGTTGACAATGCTCAACAGCCCTACGAAACAAAAGGGACACTGCAGCAGCCAACGGGGCGGAAGGGCGACTCTGCCCCTCACAAGGCGTCCGCGGGGCACGACAATCTTGAACTAGGCTGTAGACTACGTGTTGGAAAACACGCGGGAACTCGTGCTGGTAGGTCGGTCGTCAGGGGTTAGATGCAGTGCACCAATGCAGGTCGTCGAGTGGCTTGTGGCAGCACAGAGACAGAGACACATGCAGACAGCCTGACAGCGCGCCGGAACACAATCGCTCTCTCTACGAATCCGCAGTGACGCACACAGCAACAGACAGTAGAACTGCATATGAAGACTGTGGCAGTGGCAGTGCTCACTGCCTAGCGCCTCGCACATCCCTGGTGCCCCCGTATGTTTGCTGTGCGGGCCTAACGACCACAAGAAACTATTGGATGCCCCTGCCAAAGACGTTGGCCTTGGGCAGGGGTTGCTCGGACGGGGTAGTATTTTTGATATACGCCTGGCTGCCTCTTTTGCTATGAAGAGCATCAGCCTCAATTCATGTCAATCGCTTTCTCAGTGCGAGCTGTGGACTCGAACATCAACCCCATTCTCATCTTCCTTTCTCCAAAGACTTTCTTTCCTTCTTGATCAATTCTCTCCACTTGAGTCTCTTTCCGACTCCATTTCCCCGCGAGTTTGTTCATGTATCGTTGTGGTTTACGTCGCAACACGGTCCACAACGAACCGGGTTTAGTACACGCACCTAGCTCGTGGGAGCCCGAGCCCCCGTAGCGGCCGTGAGCGATTCGACACTTGTCCCGGAGCCAGCGCCGAGTTCGCCAAGTCCACAACCATGGCCCAAGGTCTCGGTCTCTACCGGGTCCCGGACCTCGATGTCGATGTCGAAGTTGCTCTCAGGATGAGCGCCGATAAGTTCAAGGAACAGTTGAATGATATTCATGTCGACAAGTTCGGAAAGACTACTCTTGACGATGTTTACCGAAGTCTCAGGGACATTCAGTTCCAGCAACAGGAGCAGAAGACCTTGATGAACCTCAACAGGATTGAGTTGTTTCTCAGTGGCATGTACTCATTTCAAGAAGTCCTGGACGATAGGGGCATGGAAGATGTTGACGGTATCATGGCTTTCGTTTGGGGTCCTATGAGGTTTCTTCTTGAGGTACGGGCGCAGCCATGAACAACCCCGATCATCTCAAAACACCCCTGACTGACACATCTTTCCCTCGCTTAGACAACCAACGTCAACGAGAGAGCGTTTGATCACGTACTCGAAGTTTACCAACGACTTGGGATCCAGATCCTTCCTCTTTCAGAGTACAAACAATTCTTTGCAGGATCCGTCAACGGCAGAGCCTGCCTTCTTAACATTTACAACGACATCGCCGAATTTCACACAACCGCATACAGGTTGTTCTCTCTCCGCAGCTCATGTAAGCCGAAACATTCTCCACGATAACCCATTTGCAGCCTTGCTACGTCAGATACTAAACCTGATCATTCGCGCTCTTAGTATGGGGTAAATTACATAAAGCGACATGGAAAGATTTAGAGTCGACATTCAAACACTTAGCCGCTAGCCTTCGGCTACACGCAGAATTCATCCAAACCCACGGGGCTCCTCTTCAAGACCGACATGCCTTTCGTAGCGTAGACTCCGGCTTCGCGGCACCCCAAAATAGCATCTTGTCCGATAATGACGATTTCCGCCGCAAATCCCACCAATACATGTTGGATTACGCATCAGTGCGACAAAAGTTCAGAAAGGACGAAGCCCACAGGAAGCAGAAGCAGAAGCAGAAGGTTCTGAAATGGATCGCCGCTCCCATGAAGACACAGAAATTGCACAAGAGCTTCGTCAAGAAGAGAGAACCGTATCCAGAAACCGGACGCTGGCTTTACACCAGGTACGACGCAGTATCAAATTGGATGCGTGAGGACATACCTCAGGACTCCGCTCTTTGGGTCTACGGCAAGAAAGGCATGGGCAAGTCAATTTTGTCGTCACTGGTGGTCACCCGGTTGCAGGAACTCGTCAGGACCCAAGACATCCCGAAAGTACAAACGTGCTACTTCTACTGCCAGGACGCAGACCCGGAACTGAACACGTACTTTGGCATACTCAGGGGCATCGTCCATCAACTCGTCTCCGCAGTTGACGTATCGAACCTTGATGAGTCAAACGAAGATGAGTATGTCATTTCGGCGTGTTGTAACAAGTACAATGGGTTCATTCTTCCTCTTTGCGACGACAAAATCACGAACAGTGGTGGCTCGACTCTATCAACGACGGAGGGATGCCTTTCACTCATCGAGGCATTTTTTGAGATTAACCCTCGATTATACATTGTTGTGGACGGACTGGATGAGTGCGCAGGCCGCGTGGAAATCCAGCAGATAGTGTCCTTCTTGGTGGCTCAAGTTTCGCGTCTAGACGAGATTAGTCAAGGACAGTTGCGGGTGCTGTTCATGAGTCAACCGAATCCCGAGGTCAAAGCAGCCATGTCAAAGCCTACCGTCAGTCCGATTATCGGCGAAGTTGAACTACAGGCCACCGATAACACACAAGATATACGGACATATGTGAAGAGCCGGCTGGATCCAGCGGAGTTGGTCAAGTCACGAAGGCAAGTGAGGGGGAGGATCAACCCTACCGAAGCTTCATTACTAGAAGCTTCTGGGAACAACTTCAACCTTCTAGAGCAAGATATACAACGCATTGAAGAAGAGGTTTCGTTGCAGAGCGAAGGTATTCATTTCACGCAGGTGAAGAAACGAGTGTTGAGCTTACGCTAACAATGCTACCAGGCCTTTTCCTCTACGCAGTCCTCGCTGTGGACTACCTCTTGAACCAATGGAGTAAAGGTGAACTTCTCCGAAAGGTTTCATCGCGCATGCTTCCTGACGGCATTACAAAGATGTACGACATGGTGTTAGAGAGCCTCAAGGAGAAGATGCTGGATTTGTCTTCAACTCATTGGGACAAGACTAAGCTTCTCCTCGGCTGGCTTGCCTGCGCCCATCGCCCGCTCAAGTGGCACGAGATACAAGCCATCATCGCTTATGACCTTGAGATGGATGAAATAGACTTTGATCTTCGCATTATTCGAAGAGAAAACATCAATAACTTTCTAGGGTCGCTGGTCGAAGTCTTGCCGGGCGATGAGATTCGTCTCATGCACTCAACGGCTAAGGAGTAAGTAGACTCCGACTTCTTGCTTTACTCGCCTAAGTCTATTAGTCCTAGGATGAACCATGAGACTAACCCAGGCTCTATAGCCATCTCGTTTCTAGCAGACTTATCCACGCAAAATCAGTTCAGTGCGATCTCGCCATTCTCTGTCTGCACTACCTCTCTCTACGCTGCTTTGCAGCCGAAGACTACAGCGTAGTCGAGTTGCACGGTCATATACGTAAAGGCTACTTTTCATTCCAAGACTATGCCATCCCTCAATGGTACAAACACATCAAAACCGTCATTAGAGAATGCCATGAACTATTCTCACCCACCTTCTACCACGATGCAGGAGTAGAACCAGGACGCAACTTCGTCGGAGAATTCGGGTCGGCTTTGGCCAGGTTCATCTCTGCTTATGATACCGATATCAAGAGGGAGACGCACCCAGAGTTCCCTGAGGATGACTTGTCAAAGTACATCAGCTTGCCATTCTACCCCGATCTCGCTCGCTTATGGAATCATATCTTTACCCATCAGAAAGCTTCCGCCGACGAACGCAACGAAGTCGGCATTAGCCGCTTACAAGACGCCCTCACTTCGCACCGCGAGGTCCTGGCAAGTGAGTACCAGCCAGACACGGTCATGTTTGGGAGCGACACCATGGAGACCTACTACGGGCCCAACCTTTTCAAATGCAAGAAAACACTGTGCAAGTTTTTCTATGAAGGCTTCAAGACCGAGAAAGATCGGGATGCACACCACAATCGCCACGATAGACCGTACCCGTGCCCCATCAAGACATGCAACTCGGCGCCCGTTGGGTTCTCGTCCAATAAGGACAAGGAAAGGCACGTCAGGACGTACCACCCAGAAGAGATTGACGGACAGACGCCCTTCATACAAATGAGCAGGAGGGTCGAAACGGCCAAGTTTCCGTGCAAGATGTGCGGGAAATGTTTTACGCGGAATATCAACTTAAAGGGGCACATGAGGAGTCACTTTGGCGAGAGGCCTTTTGCCTGCCCGAATTGCGGAAAGGCATTTGCTAGGCTAAATGATTGTAAGCGACATGAGCGTATCCATACCAGGAGAGGGGCATAGCCAGACGACTATGGCCTCAATATTTCGGCTTGGGCGTTGGGTGTTTACGAAACCTTGGAGAAGGCTGTGCGACTGGATGGACATATCCATAGGCCTTCGGCTTTTTTTTGATCTTCAATTTGATATTCAATTTCAACACACTTGACTGATTACCCATATGCTGGTTCTATTGGATAGAAGCCAGCCGCAGCAGTGCTTTCTGCACAGGAATTGTATCATGTCCAGACGCATGTAGTTGCCTTTGCCAACCAACAAGTTGTTGGGCATTTCTTAGTACTTCACCCGTGCATTCATGCGTGGTACTTTTTCGATGGGTGATAGGTCAGGTAGTACGCCTAACGAGGCGATGAGCCACCCAGTTGCTAAAACTAATGGCCTGCATGTTCCGCCTCGTTGCCTTCATGCAGGCCCAGCCATGTGTGTGGCAGGCCGCCCATGGACGCCTAGCTTCTTTTTCGCGCGTCGCCCCTTCCCGTATCGTGCTGACACAGTATTCGTTATCCCATTCACCTTTACATAAGTTCAAGATTGCATAGTATGGTCCTGGCATGTTGAACAATCGCTAGTCGTCACGGATCGTTCATCAGGGCAGCATGTCAGCATCACTCCCGCATAGGCCAGTACGCACTCGAAGCCGGTCCGAAACTGACCTGGGTGACCCACCCTCGAGCTCAAAGAGAACTCGGGGGCGAAACACTATCGACGCGTACTGCTCTAGCTGTCTGCTACTTTTCTCTAAAGATGGCCTGGAGGCGCTCAACTCGACTGCTGGCCTGCGGCACTCGACGTTTGTGCGGTGCCGCTCTCAAGCCATTCGTGGCTGCCCACTGTGTCACTTCATCTTGGCAACGGTTAAAAGGGATCAGGAGAACGACTGGTCTGACGATGAAACCCTCATCTTTCACAATCGCTCATCGATGAAAGACACCAAAGTCTTACCCCCATGGATTGATATATTGGACGGCAGTATTTCCTCCAGGAAAGTCGTCACTACTATATATCCATACGCCATGCATGGTACGCGGCTAGAGGAACTAGATTATTGATGACGAAAATTACGCATTGCAGCAGCTGACGTTGTCTTTAGGAGATCCCATAGCCAGTCTTGTTTACCGGAGACCACTTCTTAGAGATGTTAAAAGCCAAAAGGTTTTCTCAGCTGCGGTGAGACTTTACAATGAGTGCAGAAAAGATCATCATCGATGCCGTTACGGCCGAGACGCTCTTTTACCGACCAGGGTCATTGACGTTGGTACTGTCGAGTCACCCACGCTGAAGTTATTCATCAACGATGTCGAACAGGAAGGCATGTATGTCGCCCTGAGTTACTGCTGGGGCGGCGAACAGCCCGGAAATCTTCTAGCAACCACCTTAGAACGCATGACTGAAGGGATACGAATGGAAGAGTTGGAGCAGACAGTGAGAGACGCGGTAGTGGCCACTCGAAAGCTAGGTTTCAGGTACCTTTGGGTTGATGCATACTGCATTATTCAGGATTGTGCCCAAGACAAGGCGAAGGAGATTGGCGACATGGCTCTAATCTACAAGAACGCGGCTGTCATGATCGCGGCGGGGACTGCGGCCCGAGCCCGAGATGGGTTTCTTGCCACTCGCAGAACATACATACCCGAAGAAGAGTTTCGTATTCCCATGTCTAGCGGCGGACTAGGAACTGTCTATCTTCGAACTGGTACACATATGCCTAGGCATGCTATTGACACGCGTGGGTGGGTTCTTCAAGAGTATATGCTATCGTCTAGGATACTCTTCTTCTCGGAATATGAGCTCTTATGGCAGTGTCGAGAGACTGAGTTACGGGGAGTCACAGGTGAAGGCTTAGAGTACTTGCAACCGCTGGAAAGTCTGCCCTGGTTGGCGTTTAATGATGAGGCTGGATCGAATTTTGGGGGCCAAGAGGAGGAGAAGAGGTACATCTGGATGACAGTAGTCGAACAGTACTCGCGTCGATTGTTGAGTGACCCTGGCGACAGGCTGGATGCCTTGAAGGGTATCACCCTAGAGCTTCAGAGCCTGTGGCGGGACACCAATACCTTTGGGTTGTGGAGAAAATGGTTTATCGAGCAGCTGACCTGGTCGAAGAAAGATTGTGAGAAAGACGGCAATACGGAAGGTGTGAGGTCAGCCCGGGCACCCAGCTGGTCGTGGGCTTCTCTGAACGGGCGGATCCGTTACACTGGCTTATTCACGACGGAGTATGCAGAGGTTCGGGGCATGACTCTCTTAGAGGAACGCACCTCACCGCATAACGTTATCTTGTCGTGTCCTATCATCACACTTGACGATATGGACCAGTCAAGGCTTGATGAAGACGAAGAGTGGATAACAGAATACCCTGATTTAGCCGACATCTCGCTTGAGATCGGTGATAGAGAAACCGAATATCTTATCCTAGGGAAAACGATGTTGGGAGACCTTGAGCTGCTCATCGCACTCATGGTGGTTGAAGATGACGCATGCGGCGGAGTATACCGTCGAGTTGGGCTGGCAACATTCACTGATGAGGCAATCTTGAATAGTGCAAAGGACAAGGTCGTAACGCTGAAGTAGAGATCCCACTGGCGAGATGCTGATTCGGTTCACGTCACGCATCAGGACTAGCTGTTAGCTCGAAAAGCCACCCTATGTGGCATATCGCATTAATGTCTGTCTCAAACCTCGACTTTCAACAATGCTCGCTACTTATCCAATGCGCCGGGTGAAGAAAAGTCCTCCCCAATAAAGCTTGTATCCAAAGTTTGACTGTTCCGCTGTTCCAAACGCCATTAAGTCACACAATGTCCGCTCAAGATGCTCATAATAGAAGTTCCGCATGTACGTATGTACATAACAATAACTCATTCGACTATCCACTGTTCACATCATAATGACCGCTAAGCCGATACCCAAGACAATTGCGAGAGTACTTGGTGCTGATGTCGAAGTTGACGAGATCGTCTCAGACGCCGGAACGCCAGACATTTCAGGAGCAGGACTGGTGGGCAGGGTCGATCCGGTTCCCGAGCCAGATCCTGAGCCGGAACCCATCCCCGTTCCTGGTGAGGTGGTCGTGCCGTTACTCGCTGGCGGGGCGGGAACAGCGATAGAATCGGCGGGAGCAGGGCATAATCCTCGGATAGCCGCAATGTCTTCTGGCCGGCTAATGGGCATTGTCCTGGTGCCACAGTTGACGTACTGCGCCAAGTAAGCGGCGTTGGTGTCTAAGTCGAAGACGGCTGTGGATATCAGTTAGTCCGGCAGCTCGTTATTGAAGATTTCATAGGTTCGACTTACCGTAAGCTGAGCGTAAGAAGGTATCGCCCAGCAGCGTGAAGTCCGCGTTGGGGACAATACCTAGGTAGCATGTCGGCGGGGTGGTGCGCAGCTCACGAATCATCTCCTTGTAAGGAACCTTGATCTTCATCCCATCAAAGTCGAAGTCGACGGTCCCGTTGAGATCAACAAGAGAACAAGAGACAGGGTAAAACCCGTTGGCGTCCAGACCAGGTGAGCCAAAGTCGGTAGCAACCTGCACGGCAAGCTCTTCGGGCAGCAGTGTGAGAGTAGCGCCACTGTCTAGAAAGACTGGCATTGAGCTGTTTTGGTACATGCGAACGCGGCGACTTGGCGGAGTGAGACTAAGTGAGTTCATGTTTACCCAGTACCGAGCAACACCGTCAGGGGCCTGATCTGCCGGGAGAATCGGAAGGCGTGCCAGTGGCCCGGAGAATTTCGAGGTGTCAATGCCGCCAAAGACTATTGCCCCTTCCTGTTCGTCTTTGGAGCCCAGTCCGAGGCTAAAGGCTTTGGTGCGGGTGACACCTTGGGTAGCGAGCTCGTCGACGAGGTTCTTATAACGGGTGTTGACGCCATTTCCGTAGCCAATACCAAGAATTCCTGCGAACTGGTCTTCAGAGCTGGTAGCGACGCCAAATTGGACCTGCTGCATTGTTGTTCGAGAGCCGGCGAGGGCGAGACTGTCGCGGACATAGGTGATATTCGCTGCGCCGATACCGTAGCGGAGAGTTTTGGTGGTCTGCAGAGAGACAGCGGTTGAAGATCGAGCTGTGTCATAGAAGCCGACGGCTTCGCAGAAGCGTTGGTCAGAAGCGGCGAGGGCCCCGCACTCTGGGTTCACCCATAGCTCAAATGAACCGGTGTCTAGCTGAGCGTAGACTGGCTGAGGGGGGGTGCCAATGTTGACTATGCTGGAGTTAGTGTGTATTCCAAGTACTCATCCGTCGAGACAAATAGAGGTGCTGCTCACGTTGGGCATAGTAAGCCACATCCGAACGATTGGCAAGCTTCGCCTCGACCTGTCTACTAAATACACCACGCTTGGTAGAGTGGATGACGGGCAGCGTGAAAAAGGCGCTGTCGACATCGACACTGTCATCAACAGGCAGGCACCGCACTGTTGGAGGCTTAACCACCGGGGCGGCAGGAAGAGCCTCCAAATCATCGCCCAGAAGATTATCGAGTAGAACCTTTCGAGGGGCTCGTATCCGTCTCTTCCTCTTTGACTTTGAAGTCACTGGCAGCGTCATCATCATACTGACTTCATCGCCCTCATCTGCGGGGAGGGAGAGCCCGCGCGAGACGACTTCGACATCGTGCTGTTGTGTGGCGGTATATGGGATGACGGGGAGTGTCATGAACGTTCTGAAATCGCCATCGTCGGTTGGTAACTGAGGCCATCCGTGTGCTCCAGTGACTAGTGAAAGAGCCAAAAGAGCGGATGAGAGGAGTGCCATTTCTGGCGTTGGGGAAGATGATGCGTGCTATCGCGGTCGTCGCCACATGGGAACTATTTGGATGGAATGGCGCTTGATCGAGTTGATGAAGGGTGGCGGACGTCTCGTGAGTGGATCTGGAAGCCGGTCTCAGGTGTCTTTTGGTGAGAGCTAATCGGTTGTTGATAAGGAGCGTACAGACCAGGAACCAACTGATTTGAAAAGACAATGATGAGAAAAAAACGAAAAGGAGTTGAAAAGTAAAGCTGATCCAGCAAGCTGTCAATAGTTGAATGGTATTGAAGATCCCACCGGGAGGTCGTGAGGGAAAGGTTGCCTTTCAAACGGCAGACGCAACGCAATGCAAAACACGTCTTGGCTACCAAGAGCTTCCAAGAGGTGGGAAGAGTAGAATTGAAGCAAACTCCACCGTCGAGGCAGACAACGATTGAGGACAAAGAGGAAGAATTAGCGTAAAGGAAAGAAGAGGCAACGAAAGAAGAGAATTGCTGTGACAAGAATAGAGATTGGAAACGAAAATAGGAATAGATCGACCAAGACCAAGAGTGAGAGAAGACGAACTAGCCGATGGCCTGTCCCAGCTGTCACCGCGCCAAGGGAGGGGGACCAGCCAACGACGATGAGGAACCACGGTGTCTGGGTGTCTCGAAAGTGGCATGGTTCGCACGTTTTCTTCCCTAAGAGAACCCCATTTTGACATCCCTTGTCAGTGCAGTGTCTTAGGAAGACCCTGTCGAGCATCCTCCCGCCAGGTGCGGCTGCTGAGCCAAAATCCAAATTTGGCACAGGCGACACACAACTCACGCGGCATCGGCATTCCTACGGATACTTTTTGCTCTCGGGGGTGGTGCTGGCTTGCAGACACACACAATTAATTGTCCAGCTGATGGACGAACGACAACCTTCCTCTGCAGTACGCAGTATGCTCGAAGAGGTCCCTGCTTTTTCCTACTCGTCTCGCCCTAGCGGAGGGATGCCAGACTTGGTAGTTCGCAAGACTTTGCAGTTCGGCCTTGGCACCTTCGAACGTCCAAGACGGACCTGTGAGTGGTCGCGACGAACACTTCAAACAATGACTCCAGGGCCTGGCGTCGCAGAGTTGACTAGGGGCCGCAGGCAAGCTAGCGGTGGGACATCGTAGATCAGACAAACCCCTGAGACGAAAGTGGACGCGATTTGGTGTGAGAGCCACGGCCACTATGCCTGAACAGGTTACCTCAGATCTCTTCAAGAGCCCTCACCGCGCTGTCGACGGGCCAAAAAGGAGCTCCAGGAGTTCAGCGGGTCGAGTATTTGCGACCTGGGAGTGCGGGAGAGATCATAGCCGATGTGATCCGGACCAATTGCGCCACAGTCTATAACCCGAAAGCGACAATATCGATGATCCAAGGATCACGACAGTGCTTGCTCGATAGGCTTAACCTGCCGCTGGCCAATCCTGGGTTACATTCTGCGAGATCCCCCGGACTCTTGGAGCCTGGCCTGAAGCAAGAGAGCATAGAAATCGCTCAGATGCGATGAAGAATCAGACCACATGCATATAATTCTCAGCCCATCACCAGAGAAGTCAAACACTGAGCGGAAAGTCGAAGAAGTCGAAGAATCCATCGATGTAATTCTTCAAAGTCTGCTGAAGAATGCAAAAGTAAGACATTTCAGTCAGCGCCCACCTGAGATGAACCGAGTAAGGTTAGACTTCTCCTGTGCAGCGCCTGACGGACTAGACCCTATGACTATTTATGGGCTCCGCGCCCGTGCTTTGCGTTGTCCGTGCCGAGCGGCGTCCCCCGGATTCCGGCAAGGACTTCCACACTTTAACGGACGCAAGTTTTACTCACAGTGATGTTCAATCTAGTTGCTGGCTTTCATTGGCGGGAATACATGAGAGATCTGGAGGTTGGTCTTCGTTGTATTGTCCCGTCGATCAAGCCATCAACTCGATGCTCCTCGAAGCAAAAGCTAAATACTGCGTACAGCTTTTTGAGTTTGGAGTTGTGTTTGGGGCCATAGTGCTTTCAAGATGCCTACGCTACAAGCGTCACCACCCCCCACCATCTCCATTCCCGCAAAAAGCTCGACCCAGTCCTTCAGTCTTTCTTGTAGAAACCATTCCAAGTCCCAAGACTGGTAAGCAACCAAATCCTCATCGCCATTCCATAGGTATATATTCGCTTCGATTAAGCTCTCGACCGTTTCGCCACCGTGACTTAACACCATGGCTTGTATTGGATTGACTTGGTAAACTTCGCCTTCAAAGTCGTCAAGCTTCTTCCGCTGTGAGAGCGTTTGAGGCTGTAGGAGATATCCATTTATGTATGAACCGTGCTCCCTAAAGGCGCATGAATAATCACAGCCGTGTAATGAGTAACGTGCGACGTTTTCCACTTTCGCGGTCCGAATGAGGGCCGATATCTCCTTAACTTGAGTAGCGTCACCAGTCAGAACCCAAGTGAGTAGTGGTAGGGCGCATAAAGTGCCATAGAGGAACACGGTCTTGGGACTGTTTCCATGATCAAGCGGAGTCGTACTGCAGTTGGAGCCCCAGCGGTAGCGGTGGTGACAAAGGTGTATGTTTGAGATTTCGAGCCACGCCGGGCAGGTGTAATGCGATGCGTCCGAAGTCCACCGTGATTAACACCCAGATTGATGACAATTTTGCCGTGGAATTTCTCATGAAAGCTGTGCGAAAGATTGAATGAAGTGGGAAATGATTTTTTCTTGTGTTCTAGAGAGAAGTGCTGGCCGTTTCATGGTCTCTACTCTTTGCTATTTCCCCTCAGTTCTAAGGGCCTTGATGTCAAGGAAGGTTCCATCCGGCTTCAGCTAACAACTTCGAAATAACTACTCCCCCAATTGAAGTGGATGACACAATAAGTCGTCGGCAATACATCTAGAATCCTCTATGCTTCTTCAATGAAGACTTCGATATTATAGTAAGAATACACTGAGGCAAACGTTGGTTTCGAGGAGTACCAATGACAGAGATTATGGTGACGACAAGAAATCTCGGAAAGCGTTAACCGTAAAATATTCTGTCGTTCACCTACTGTCCTTTGGGGGCTTGAACCAGTATTTCTTACTTTCATGACCGACTTGGTGGTATTTATCATGAGTTGGGATACTGTATTGCACTCTCAGAAGACAATCGCTGTGCGAAGGCGCACCTGAAGATTGAAGATTGATCGGGAGATAAACATCACGGAAGAAGTGGCCGTAGTGCTTTCAACTCAGTTCAAGCAACGATAACGATGAAATAGACGGCTACAATTCTATTGACTGCTCGAGACCCGATACACCATGAAAACATTGATACTAATTGGCATAGCATTGAGCCTTCTATGAGACAGTGACACTTGAAATGGAGAAGGACATGCAACAAAAAAGTCTGAACAGACCCCATCCACCGCGGCTGATCTTGACTCTCCCGGCTATCCATGCACATTCGACCCGAAGTGCACCCGCCTTGCGCCGATCATTACTAGGTACCCTGTCATGTTTAGTCCAAAAGACGAAGAATCTTGACTCGAACGCCTTTCGTATCATCCCGAGGCTCGCCCAGGAAGCAGTCACGGTAGTGGTCAATGTCCCTTTCTCTGATGACATCGTATAATTGCAGATCAAATCGACGCAGAACTTTTGCAAGTGCAACGTACATCTCTGCCCAAGCAAGACTTGGCGGCGCTTGATAGTTAGTAGATGCCTGCTTTAGTTCGCTGTTGCGGTGAGGAATTGACGCACTTGAGTCCAATGCAATTGCGGTATCCGCGCCCAAAAGGGAAGAAGCATTTCGCGCTCTGGGCGTAAAGAGGGTGAGACTCGAGCCATCTCTCGGGATCAAATATTCTAGGGTCTGGAAAGGCCTTCGAGTCCATCATCAGATCGGCGAATGTCATGCCGATTGGCGTCTTCCGAACCAGGTAGGTTAGCAAATATTCAACCAACTCTGCTAGGGCGACTTGAAAACAAATCACTCAAACAATTGATGATTGATCTTACGTTTGTTGGGATGACCCAATCTCGGTATGTGAGACATTGCGTAGGTGCTTGCAGCACAACTCTCATAGTGATAAGCGCGGAGATCCGAAGTGACTCTTTGATGACAGCGGTCTTATCAGCACGTCGACATTAGTGGGATGACCTTGGATCAAAGATAGATAACTCGTATGGGGTTGATGCACTCACCGTCCACGGCAAGCTTTCGAGCTTACTCAGCGACACATCCATATTGGAGTCTGGCATCGCGGCTCTCAGCTCTTGCTTTAACTTGGCAAGGTGATTTGGATTTGAGAGTAAGTGATATACAGCAGTGGTCAGAGTTCTGCCGATTGTATCTCCCGAAGCTGTCAAGACAGTGAAGCCTTCTTGGGATATTCGCTTGAAACCCTTCTCGCCCTGAGGCAAGTTCGAATTAAGAATCGCTTGCATTAGGCTGCCGTTGTCCTTTTAGTACCGATGGATGCCAACGAGTCTTTAATGGCCTCCTTTGCTTGATCATCCATGTCCTAACAGAATATTAGACTTGTTCAAATTCGTTCAGTGACTGCACAATTTATCGACTTACCAACAAAAGCTGGGTTACTAAGGCCAAATCTGACGATACTCGTCGGATGAGCCACATTGGGAGCCCAAACGCGAATGATTGAATCCATGGGAACTGTCTGACAATAGGGGTGAAGTGAAGCAGACCGGTGATACTTTCTCTCCACTTCTGGGCCTTTGCCTGGTCTTTTAGTAAGTGCATGTCACCTGTCTCGCCAAGCGCATGGGCGCAGTAGAAGTCGGTTGTATAAGCCAACAGCGGGACACGAATATTGAAGGGATTGCCCTCTCTGGCGTAATTCTTGAAAACTTCGCAGAGTTGTTCAGCCTTCTCGTGGATGAGTCCTTCGTGGACAACCACAGACTGCTTGGAGAAGAAGCCACAGATGGCAGACCGGCGCATTCGATGAGTATCGTGGTTCAAGGTCCGAAAGATGCCACCAGGAGCGCCCTGGACACTGGCACTCGGCGGGTACTTGTCACGGCGAGCGCTCCCTCCAGCGAACAGGACGTCGAAAAAGTGGTGGTCACTGACGTGAAGTTCGTGAGGGTTTATGCGTACGATAGGGCCATAGTCGTCATGCATCTGTTGAATCTTGTAGGCGAAAGTCTTGCTAGGTGCACCAAAGAGTTCGTGGTAGGTCTCATACCAGCCAGTGAATGCTGTCAGTTTGGGACCAGGGAACTTTGCGAGAGGATGGAATGTGATGTTGTAGATCCCTATACAGATAAGATAATGTTAGTATCCCTATCACAGGGATATTAGTCGATTAGTTCGAACCGTGGGTTAGCAAAGTAGGTTAATTAAACTATTCTAATATACTATATAAGGTATAAAAAGGAGGTTCTAACTATAGGTTAAGTAGTTTATAATAATTATAAATAAGGCCCCTTATTAGCCCCTACATAGCCTTAGCTATATATTAAAATTAAATTAGATTTTTTATTTAATACTAACTTTCTTTTTTTTATTAATCTAATTACTATTTTTATTATTATTATTATTATTATAATTAAAAGTTCAATTTAACCTCGGGCCCGTTTATTAAGTCGTCTCCTTTTACCCCTTTTTTTTATTTTTTTTATATAACTTATCTTTTTATTTATATTATTATTTTTTTTTACTAACGAATTGCTCTAATCCCTTATTAAGTACTATTTTTATAAAAGCGTTAGTAAGGTTATTATTATTATTAATTTAATAAATCTTAAAGATCTCTTATTATTTATATAACTACCTAAGGGCTATAATATTTATTATAAGCCTCTTTTTTTTCGTAATACTTAGCTTAATAAAGTACTTATATAACGAGTATAAATTAGTATAAATAATCGTAAGGATTATAAAAAAGTTAAGTCGATTTATAATCCTTTTAAGTATAGTTAAAATTACGTAAGCGAGGTTAACGTTATTAACTATATTATAAACTTTAAATATAAGTATACTACGTATTACTTACTTATTTTTTATAAATAAATAATAAATAATATTACTTTAGATCGTAAATTCGTCCTTACTAAGCTTTTTATTAACGAGGATAATAATATATTTTAATTATAAGGTTAGGTCGTTATTATTTATAAATAATCCGTTAATAAATATATAGAGCTTTATTAGAATAAGCTTAATAAGTTAATAAATAAGACCTTAGTTATAGTATTCTTATTATTATTATAATTATTAATTAAGAGTATTAAAGTCGCTCTTTATAAGCTCTATAGCTTACGTAGCTCTAGCGTAGTTAAAAATAGCCTCGGGTTAATAAATATTTATAATATATACCCCTTGGGCAAGCTTAGCCCTATATTACTTTTTATAATTAAGAGATTTTTAGTTAATAAGGGTAATCTTCTTATTTTACTCCTTTTATTAAAATATTATATTATCCCCCTTAATTATTAAAATCCCTTTATTAAATACTAATAAGGATTTTAGTATTAAGATCTCTTTTAGTTTAGTTATAAATTTAGCTTTATAAAGCTCCTTATCCTCTTTTTTTATAAACTTAATATTTAATAAACTTAAAGTATTATTTATTTATATTTTAATAATACTAAAGGGGTTATTTACGTATATAAAGATTAAGAAGTAGGGATCGTATATTAATATAACTATTAATAATTAGTTAATATAAAAGTCGTAATACGTCGCTTATTAATAAGTACCCGATTTAATAAGGCTATATAACGGCTTAAGTACTTTAATAATCGTACTTTTTAAATACTTATTAGTTATCTTTTTTAAAAAATAAGCGAGGATCTTTTTTATAAGCCTAGTTACTAATTAAGTATACGCTTATATAATATTATAACTCTAGATTTAGTATCCTTTCTACTATAATAATACTATTAATATTATTATAAAGCATTAGTTATAGCGTTAAACTATAAGTAACTAAGTAAGTAGCGTTATCTTTTTAACGTCGCCGTACCCTTATATAACGTACCTCGATTTCTTATACGGCTATAGGGTACCCTTCTATTTTATTTCTTAAACTATACGTAATTTAAAAATATATAAATTTACGTATTTTACTAGATTATAAAAAATAAATCGATAGACCCCTCGATTACGTAATATTTCTACCTCTATTAGGTTTTATTTTTTAAAAAGTCTCCTAGCTATTATAATTATATTATCTTTTTATAATTAAGTTATAAGTATAAAATCGGCCTTCTTTTTTATTATATAGAATATACTAATTATAGCGTTATTAATAATAAATTATCGAAGTAGTACCCTTTATCTAGGTCTTTTTATACGTCTTAATAATATAAATATCGCCTCCTCTTCGCTATTATTATTTATTTATTTTATTATAATAATTTTATTAAAAATAATCTCTTACTCCTCTTTACGCTACTAAGGGGATTCCCCTAGCTCTTCTTTTTTTTTATTAAGCTAATATCTTTTTATAAAAATCGGTATAATATAGTTATATTACTATAATTAATATTTTAAATAGTTAGTCTCGGTCCTTAGTAATAATATATAAACGTTTATTAACCGAGATTAATTTATATAGGCCTAACTACTACTTAGTAATCTTTTTTAAACTCTAATATCTTAATTTAGTAATATATTAAGATTAGGGCTTATATTTAGCTTATTATAGGTAGTAATAGCCTTACTAATTTAGCGCTTCGTATTCGTTTCCTAAAGTACCTTTATCGCTTTATTAATTACTTAAGTTTACTAAGCTATATTCAGTAATAGTAGCGAGGCTATCGTTATTCTTAAGTATATTCTAATTATAAAAAGCGTTAGAACTAGTCCTTTTAGGCCTATAATATCGTTATAATACTTAAATACTATTTAAAAATACTCTTTATCTATAGTATTAAGGTACTTATTATAAATAATTTTAACCCCCCGACGGAGCAATCCGCCGGGGCCGTACCGTGTATTACGTATTAGGGAAAACTAAGTATATTGCGCTCTATACCTAACTATTAATTAAAACAGCTCCTAACCTTCTGCCGCAGTCCTCTTAAGTTCTAGCTACTTATAGGGCGAGCTTTATTTATTTTAATACGCATAGGACCTCTTAGTACTAGCTTACGTAAGTAGCTAAGTCTAGTATAATCCTTTTTTTTATATAAGTATTATTACTACCCGGGGGGTCCTATAAGAGCTATTTAAAGTACTAGTTTATTATTTTAATTATATATACTTTTAGCCCGTTTATTATAGTTATTATAACTAAGTTAGTATTAATATACTAGATCTTAATATCCGTACTAGCCCGGCTATTTATAGTACTTATAATATTACTTAGCTAAATTCCGTATTATTAAAAAGTACTTTATTACTTCTCGGGCGTACTTATATTAGTTATAATAGCTATAGCGTTAAGCTAGCTAAAGAGGGTGCCTAGCTTAAGAGGGGTAGACTTATTAACGGGTATCTTTAGAGTAGTAGTTTATGTATTAATAGGTTTATTTAATAGATTTATTTAATAAATTTATCTAGTTTAAATAGAGAGTAGCTTTAGGTAATATTAGAAGCGATAAGGATAGAAAGAATCTTTACGAGCTCTAGTACGAGTAATAGATATTAGCTTATTTAGCCCTTTCTCTAGAAACCTCTACGTTACTATTAAAGTTTAGAACTTTTATAATTAAGGGCTGCTTCTAACTATTACGGCTAACTATTACGGCTAACTATTATAGCTAACCTTTATTATTAACCTCTACTATCGACCTTTTTAATTAGTACTACTACGTAAAGGGTAGCTTACTTATCCCGAATTAAATAACGGCTTTCGTATCGAAATTATTATATTACGTTAAGCGCGTACTTAGGATATATTGTGCGTATTATATAGTTAAAAAGTATACTATATTATATAATTTCCCTTAAAAGCGTAATCTCGTTAAGGTTGATCTTTTATACCTATAAAGCCGGAAAAAAACTACTACATAAATAATTTTAAACGCTCTTTTCAATTATTAATAAGCTCTTTTTACTTTACTAATACTATAATATACCTTAATAAGTACGATCTTTAGCTATATACTATACGTAGTAGTATTATTTCTAAATTTTATTAATTTAAAACTCGTACTTATATCGGTCCTAATCCTATTTAATAATCCCTAGTATATATCGATCTACGCTCTTATTAGTATTAACTAAATAGTCTTAATAAGTAGGTCCCTAAAAAATTAGCCTCTTTAAAATAATATAGCCTCGTTAATAATATATAGTACTAGATAATTATTTAAGTAAAAAATATTAATAACGATTCCTTAGTTAAAATTAAGCTCGTTATATAATTTAAATTTAAACCTGCGCGGGCTCTGGGCGTTTATTTAGTATTAGTAATATACTTTTATTAAGTACTCTAAAGCTCTTATTTTTATATTATTCCCTAATTACTTAAAGAGGTTATACAGTTTTATAATTAATAAGTAGCTAAAGCGCTTATATAATTACTTAAGCTCTTTTTTTATAAAATAGTTAATAGATTTAACGTTTAATTCGAGCCTTATAAACGCATACTCCTATCGCTTTTTAATAAATATAAACTACTTACTATTTAATAATCTATCTTTTATTTTATTAAATATAATACCTAACTAGTTTATATTCTTTAAGTATAGTAAAAATAGTATATTAATAAGTAAGATATAAAAGACTATTATACTTAAGCGTATATTAACTTCTACTATACCTAGGGCGCATATTTCCTTACCTAGGCCGAAGCTAATCTTTATAATACTTATTATTAACGTATTTAATATAACTAGGGATATTTTTTAAAGTATATAGAATTACCCCTTACCCCTAGTTAACTATTATAATACCCCTATATTTAGGATAATTCTCTAGAAAATATCTAAGCTGTATTATTTATTAATATAGAATACCTATACGAGCTTAGCGTTTAAGTAATTTAAGAAGTATAAAAAGGACCTATCTAGGTACTCTTAGAATTACTTAGTACCCTATTTCTTTTTAAGTATTAAAAGAAGTACTAAGTTTTTTTAAACGTTAATAAAATAGGGTTCGGTATTATTAAATTTATTTATTTATTTATATTTATTATTTAAAGGATCTCCCTTTACTATTTATAAATAAAAGCCTACTTATTAAGAGCTTTTACTACTTTTTATTCGTTTAGCCTCGTATATTTTTCAAAAACTAACGGGGCGAAAAAAGAGTAGTTAATTTTATTAATTTTATTAAAATCTACTTTATTAGTATACGAAGTAAGATTTTCTTTATTTCCGAATTTCTTATTATATATAGATCCTCTAGGCCGCTAATTATACCTTTACTAGGTTCTATACCTTCGGATTTGCCCTTATATATAACGAGGAATTAGTTAAATTAATAAGGGCTAGTTTTACTATTTACTACTCTTAACTCCTTATACTACTCGTATAATTTAGTACGTTCTTTTTTAAAATAATTACTTAACTAATAGCCGTCCTTTTTATATATAAAACACTTCCCCTTTTATTACCTCTATTTTAAATCTACTTAGCGACTAGTTAAGAAGTCTATTTTTCTAGCTTAGTAATTATTATACTTAGTATCTTTCTTTTTATTTTTATATATATAGTTAACTTAGTACTATTAATAAGGGCTATTATATAATTATAAGTATATTTATCGGGGTATCCTTATTTTAATATTAAAACTAGACCTTAGTCTCGAATAGAGGGTTTTATAATACTTAGGGAGTTAGTATAGGGTTACTCTTACCTCTAGGACTCTCTATATAGCGGTATAAAAATATCTTACTTTTTACTTATTTATTCTCTTATTTAGTTACGTCTTTATTAGTTTATTAATTTAATTAATAAGTCCCTTAAGGATTTTTAGCCTCGACTTTCCTTTTATTTTTCTAATTATAAATACGAGTAATAATACCCTTAGCTCGGATAAGAGCTCTAAACTTCTATTTTAAATCTCAAAACGACTTCGAATTACGTTAATTATACTTAAGAAGTCGGTTCGATCGATAGTACGTACTACTTAGTAATAATAATCCGTAGCCTTATTAATTAGTATAATATTAATTACTAAATAGTATTACTATTCTTAGATTCTAATTTTTTTATAGTACTTATAAAAGACTATAAGGGTTTTTTATAAAACCTCGTATTTCTTTTCTAAGTATAATTTCTTTTTAAAAAAGATCTTTATAAGGTTAATAAATTATTTTATAATAGTAATTATTAAGTCGGTTTCCTTATATATCCCTTATATATTAAAATAGTCTTATTAACTTTATATAGTTAATTATATACTTTTTTAATTAATAAGTAATAAGCTATATATTAATAATATTACTAAGCTAGTTACTAAGATTAGTAAGATTACTAATAGCCGCTCCTCTTATATAATCTCTATAGCCCTTATTATAGCGAGCGCTAATATATTATTATTAGTGATTTTTCGTAAAAAGTCCGGTTAGTTTACCCTTTTATTAAAGTTATCGTATTTTACTACTACTTAGTTAACTTAATTCTAATCCTATAGCCTAAATTTATTAGTAATAACTATTATAATAAGCGTTTTATAAGCTTTTTATTTTATTACTTAGGATAATAAAATACTTTAATAATAAAGGAATTTAATAACCCTTTTTATTACGTTTAGATTAGCGTTTATAAACTACTCGTTATTTTAATTACTTAGGTCGTTAACGATTTTATAAAATAGGGTTACCCCTCGAGCCCCTTCTAAGCGTAAATTTTTATAAAATAAACTAATACTACGTTAATTTACTTACTATTAAGATTATTAAAATCTCTACATACTTACTTTTTTTAATATTTTAGTTTAATCTTTATTTATTTATATAGTATAAGAATTCCTCTTTTCTAACTATAAACTAACTCGCTCTTTATTATTTCTTAACTCGTACTTTGATTTATAATAGTTAATATATTTAATTTTAATAGGGTCGTTCTAGAGCTACTTATTAGTTTTAGTAATAATATATTATTATTAATTACCGGATTTATCGGGGTTTAGGACCTTTTTACTTTTTCTTATCTTTTTACGCCGAGCCTCGTTATTATTTACTTTTAGTCCTCTTAGTTAAATACTATTTTAGCGGTCTTTTTTTAGTTACTTAATTAATTAATATTAAAAATAGATTTATAAATAGCCTAACGACGTTTTAATTACGTAACGTTTCTCTTTAAGTTAAAACCCGAGAGGCGTATACGTTCGTTAAATAAATTACTACTAATTAATAATTTACTTCTTACCTTTTTAAAATTAGTAATTTTCGTATTAAGAGCTAGTAATATAAAAAAGGAGCTTCTTAGTAGCCCTTTAAAATATTTTTTTTATTATAATAATTATAACTTTAGTAAGAGGTTACGAGAGGATCTTTTTAAGAGTAGTAGCCTCCTTATTAAGCTAATTTCTAATATTTATAATACTTGTAATTCGCAAATTATAGCTATTATAATTTTTAAATCTCTTTTTTTATTATATTACTTTTTATATTATATTCCTAAGTAATATTTAGAGGATAATTAAAAAGGCTATAAAGAGATTGTCTAGGTTTTCGAGATCGTATTTATAAGCCCTTTAAAAGTAGTCCTTTTATATACTATAAATCTCTTAGTTTTATAATACTTACGCCTCTTATTATCCCTAATAAGTATATTATACTTAAGGATCCCTTTTTCTTTAATTATATAGTACTCTTTTATATTATACTTCTCGAGCTCGTTTATCGTACCAATCGATTAGGTAAGTAGTCGTATAAGTAATTCTTTTTACTAATTAATTAATTAATTTAATTAATTTCTAATTACGGGCCGGCTATAAGTAAGTTAATTAATAAAAAAGGATTATATAAGGTTAATAATAATAGCTCGGTCGCTTTAATATTTTCGTTAATTATTAAAGGTTATTTTAACGTAATAAACGTCGGCCTTTTATAAGTAGTTAAGGGTTACGACTTTTCTATTTCGTTCTATTATAAAGATTCTGTATTTTATTACTTATTTTTTATAAAGTTAAGTAGTACGATTCTCTTATTACGTTCTATTTAAAGTAGTTATCTTTTTTATATTAAATACCTTATTAATTTATAATAATAAAAATTAATTACTAATTAGTATTAATATCCTTATTATAAAGATATTAGTTAATTAGTTCGAACTATAAGTTAATAAAATAAGTCAATTAAACTATTTTAATATATTATATAAGGTATAAAAAGGAGGTTCTAATTATAGGTTAGGTAGTTTATAATAATTATAAATAGGGCCCCTCGTTAGCCCCTGCGCAGCCTCGGCCGTATGCCGAGGTCGAATTAGACTTCTAATCCGATAGATAAAGAAAAAGGAGTCCTGGGAAGATTGTGACAAGGTTGCCCAAGAAGAGTCTGAAGGTAGTGTCGTTTACTAAGATACCCATGGTCAATAGACTTTCTTATTACATGTAGAATGACAACTTTAATGCCTGACTGGCGAAGGAGAGCAGCTTTGAAGTATTTCAATGCTGCCGCTAATGGGATATCGAATTTTCCTAGGTTTTCCCTCCTGACACCTCAGCGAAAGAAAATGAAGTGCCCGATGCCAGCTTTCTAGAATATTTATCAGACCAAGGTAGACGTAGATGCGAGAGACCTGACTATTGCCAGCGGCGAGCTATATGATCACCGCCTTGTCTCTCATGACGCCCTGGCATGATTCTAGACAACCCCCAACCATCCGCACCGCTTGGCCACTCCACCGTTGATTAGCTACTTCTAGATGTTTTGGTGCATATTTCATGCAGATCCCCTGCACTTGAGGGGCCAGCTCAACATCAGTACATTGCGGCACGGCTACCAAACTATCCCGGATGAGCAACATTTCATCTTGGGGATTATGGACTCCGAGGTGCTGCCCAGCGAGTTCCAAGAATAAGATTTGTTTGATTGGTACCGACTGGCTAAGAGGAACAAATGAACCCAGCAAGACGTCAATGAAGATTACAATGTGTGCGTGCTTACCCCCAACCCAATCAAGCATGGTTGGGGCAATGCCAGGAATGGCAACGCTTCGGCCTTCGATCTTGCCCCATGACGACTTCAGCGTAATCGAGCATTTACCTCTTTCGTCCATAGTACAAGGACCCCAAATGCGATGCCAAGGCGAACATAACACAAGGATTCGGATACACCAGTTTAGCGTAGGCCTTGCCGGTACGCCGACGACACCATCCGCAGGGTAATGAGTCTCCAACAAATCCGGAGCTCGGAGTTACACTAATTACGGCCTTTATACAGTCAACATGCACAGTAAGAGTTACATCACAAGCCAACAGCATGCGAGGTTTCATCGGCTTGGCATATAAGTACTTCGAAGTTCAAGCAGGTTATACGTATTAGAACCTCTAGTCCGAGGAGTATATTTTACAGCGAATTAGATTGCTTCATTGCGCCAGGTAGCTACTAATAAAAATAGAAAAACATCGACATCAGGTTTTTCTAAATTAACGGCATCAAAAGTAAACAAGTAAGGGCCTTCTCAGTTTAGATAGTACCCTATCTATCTCATAGAATCACCGAGCTCCAGGGGCAATAACCCCGAAATGTAGTAATAACGCCTTTCCCACCTTAGCTTCTATCAATAGGTATCCAACACAAGGAAAAAGCTTACAGAGGCTAACTACTATTAGGGTCTAAAAAATAAATTACTAAAATCTACCCTTCTCTTAAAATATATTATTAACGCTTTATATATACCTAAGCTACGCCTTTATTACTTAGTCCCCCTCTTTATACCCTTTAAACTATCCCTTAACTAATAAGGTCTAATTAACGAGGCTTAATAAGGTACTCCTTCCCCTAGGCTTTATTTTAAAAACTATTTATAATTCGTATACGTTATATTAATCCCTTATTTATAAAACCCTTAAATATATAGTATAAGAGCGGGCAGAGGTAGCGCTTATTAGCCCGAGTATAAGCCCTTTATTTTAAATAATAAATTTAGTTAGCCTTATAATTCTATACCTAGGTCGCTCTTATTTATAAATTATTTTTATTTTTATTAGTACTTAAGTAGTTATTATTTTATTCTTATTTATTAATATTAACCTCTTTTTAAACTACTACTATTCTTAAATTCTTTTTTTTTATTTATAATTATCTTTTTTATATATAGTCCCTTACTTTTATTAACGTTTATACTACTTCTTTATTATATAGATCTTATAGTTAACGAATATTTTAAATCCCTATTTTTATATACTCCCCGCGCTTAAGTTAATCTCTTTTAGAATTACTTCGTATTTATTATTAACTTTATTTTAATATAACTATAGCTCCTTAGCCCCTAGTTAACTAGCTTAATTATAGCGTTATAACTATTAATAGCGGAACGATCGCTAGCACTATAGGTATAGGTAATAGTAGTAGTAATAGTAGCCTATTTAAAAAGCCTAATATTCCCTTTACTCGCCCTAACCTCGTATATATTTCGCTACTTATATATTATTAGTACTAACTATTATAAACTCTTATTAAAAAAAAATACTAAAAAGGCCGTAATTAGTTAGGTACGCTTACTTCTTTACCCCACCTACGTTACGCACAAGGCGCTCGATCTAAGAGCCGAATACTATAATTAGCTAAGTTAGTAACTATTAGCCCCTAATTCGCTTCTTTATTTAATCCTTTTTTAAGCTTTAGCTTATATTATATTAAATATACTACTCAAAACTATTTTTATAAAAATAAGGTAAATATTTAGTACTATCGCTACTTTATTACTTTTTTTATATATTATATTAATAGTACCTTAGGTCCTTAAGTCCGCAAAATCTACTATACGTACCCTCTAGAACACTACTCGTACCTCGAATAATAATATCTATAACTTTAAGGTTTATTACTTTATTATCGCTATTACTCGAGTCGCTAATATTACTCTATAACTCTAATAAACTTATAAAGCCGCCGTTAATAATACGTAAAAAGCGCTTAAACATATTAATAAAGAGGACCGTTCTACCCCCCCGATTAATAATAATAATAATAAAGTAGCTATAAGCTCTTCTTACGCTATATTTTTATCTTATAATAATACTATAATTAAGCTACTATATACTATTTATAACGAGGTATACTACTTAAATAATATTTTAAACGCGGTATATTCGCCCTACTTACGCTCCGTATACGTAGCTAATTATTTATAAATTCGTTAATAATAAGAAGACTACTTTTTTATAAAGAGTTTAAAAATAAAGATAATAATAGCTCTTTTATATCTAAGGGCGCCCCTCCCGCAGGTTATAAGGGTTAGGAATACGGTCTATAGTTAGTACGTTTATATTACTTAGTTATAGCTATATAGCCCCTTTTCTTTTTCTTATTATTAATAACTAGTTTACTACGTTATTAGGCTTATTAAGAGCTCGGGCGCGCTACTTAATTAAAAGTCGTTTTTTATATATACTAATTAACGCTATGTCCTCGATATACCTAGATAGCTCTTATATATCTTTATTATTACTATATCCTTTTTACTAAATTAAGTATTATTACCTCCTCTTTAGCCCTCTATATTATATAATATTTTCTATTTTATAAAATAGCTCCCCGTTTATATCCCTAATAAATAAAAGCTTCTAAAGAGCTTCCTTATAGTATTAATACGGCTCGAGGAGGGATATATAAAACATATCGTATATTCTATACTATATTAGTATATCTAATTAGTAAGCTACCCCTACTATTTTAATTATTAATTTAACTTTAAATAAGCCTAAATACTTATTAACTAACTTCTAGCTAGGACGCTACTTCTTAATATTTTTTTTTAATAATAATACCTAGTTACTTACTTTATATAATATATCTATCCTAGCCTTATTTACTTACTACTTATACGTCTTACGTACTTTTTATATAAAGGGTAGTAGAGCTTTTTAATTAGCTCGTAATCGGGCCGTACGCTCCTTAGCTAAGACGTTCTATATACTATCTTAAGTCCTTATTAAAATTAATATAAGATAAGTAAATAAAAACCTAAATAAGGCCTTAGTAAGCGCTTTATAAATTACTAAGTACTAGGTATTATTATATACGAACTTAGCTAAATAAAAACGCTATACTTAATTTAATTAGTCCTAAGTATAGAAGTAGTAAAGGTACTACTCTAAGTATTAGTTTTACTATTTTATTTAGCTATTTATTTATAAGTAGAACGTAGTACTAAAGTACCTCTTTATTACTAAGAAGTAATAGGGATATATTTAAAACTTATTTATAAATAACGAGCTTTTATTAGAGACGATCTTTTTAAGTATTTTAAACTTTATAAAGATTTTTATAAATAAGAGGTTTATAAATCCCTAGGCTATAAGGGTCGTCCTCATAATATTATAGATATTATATTTTATAAATCGGTCTACTATAACTAGTACTACGTTATAGGGGCGCCTCCTAACTAGCGTTATTAATATAAATAAGCTAGTAATAAAGTTTAGTAATATTTCTTATTATAATCTAACCGGGGTAAGTAAGGGGCGTAGTAAGCTATATAGCTTATAATAATAAGGCTTTATCCGCTAGTATATTATATAAGTATTAATATAACTTTTTATATCTTTATTCACTCTATCTTAATAGTAATAGTATTTTAATAGCGCTATTATCCGCTTTATACTATAATATCTTACTATAAGTATATCGTAATATACTTTAATAACCTCCCTCTTTAGCCCCTTATATAGTAATATATAGGCACAGTTATTATAATATAATAGCCCTCTCGAGTTATATACTTAGGTTTATTATTATTATTTTTTAATTAAACGAGGCTATTAGTTCTTTTTAGTCTACTACCTCTCTTTTATAAAAGCGTCCTCTTATTAAATAGCCCGTAGTTAACTTATTATTAATAACCCCTTTTTGTTAAATATTATTTTAAATACTTTTATTATATTAAAGTCTTATAAAATAAATAGCTCGCGATTTATAGTTCTAATAATAAGCTTAAATAGCTCCCCGAGTACTATATTATAACTCTAACGCCCTAGGCCCATAGCCCCGTTATACTTCTTAAAATACTCCTTAGAGCTTTTTTAAACTAGAGCTCTTAACCTCTTTTATTTACTTTTTATACTATTATTAGTTCTATTATTTCTAAAACGCTTACTATCCTCTCCCCTTAAGAACTACTCCCATAGCTCGGTTTTATATATTTTATTATTATAACTTTAAATAGTTCTTATATATTCTTAGCGTTATATAGGTTTTCTTTTATTTTCAATAATAGCTCTTTTATTTTATTATTATTATTACTTTTATTATAATTAGGTCTTTATAATAGTCTATTTACTAGGTTTTTAATACCTAGTCTAAATTTAATTTTAATATTAAACGCTATAAGCTTGTTTAGTTAGCGTAGCTATCTCCCGTTTAGCCTCTTCTTAATATCTAAGAACTATAGATTAAAATAATTTATAAATATTATAACCTAATCTTAGTTATAAATAAAGTAATATTACTAATTTCTTAGTACGTTTATAATAGCTAATAGCTCTATATTTCCCGTACTATAATAGCTCTTTATATTTATTAATTTCTTTAATCTATAAGTAATTAAGTACTAATTACCCTTAAATAATTATATAATTACCGCGCTAATAGCCTGGGCTAAAGCGTCTATTTATAACTATATAGGTAGGGTAGGGTTAAAATATTATAATATTAGTGCGTTAGTAAATACTATTAGTAACCTCTTAAATAACTTTATAATAAGTATTAGTAGCTCTAACTACCCCGGCTTTACTTTTTTTAGTAAGTTTATTAGAGGTACGGTTATTTTAGTATAGTTATTAATAAATCTATAATAAAACTCCGTAAATTTAAAAAAACGTTTATATATTTTTAACGCTCCTCAGTAATAGCTAATTTATTATAGTTTTAATATACGCTAGCTCTATTTTTATACTTTTATTAAATACGATATACCCTAAGAATCTTACGTAAGATATATAGAACTCGTATTTACTACTATTTAAATATAGGTTTTATTATTATAATCTTTATAATATACTACGTACGTACTCTTTATACGCTATATAGTTATTATTATATATTAAGATATTATCTAAGTATATAATATAAATAGTATTAACTAGGCCGCTTAGAACGTTATTAATATATACTTAGAAAGTTGTGGGTACGTTAGTTAGCCTAAAGGGTACGACTAAGTACTCGAACTACCCATATTTAATACAAAAAGCCGTCTTTTACTTATTACTTTTAGCTATATATATATAATAGTACGCGTTCTTAAGATCTAGTTTTATAAAAACGGAAGTATTAAATAGTCTATTTAGTATCTCTCTAATTAGTAATAATAGCGTTCTATTTTTTTATATAATCTTATTAATTATTTTATAATTTACGTAAAATCGTAGCTCTCCTCTTTTCTTAAGTATAAAAAAGATAAGTACTCCGGCTAGGCTTATAAAAGGGTATATCTAGCCCTTAGCCTCTATTTTTATTAAATAATCTTATAAAATCTCGAGCTTATAGTTTAATAATAAATAAATAGGTCTCTAGAGGATAAATATAGCGTTATTTAGTTCGATATAGTAGTTATATAGTACTCTATTTAGTAACGAAATAGCCTTCTTTTTTAAGAATAAGTTATTAAAGTCTTAGTACTATAACTTCTAATCCTCGGCTATACCTACTAGTACTCCGTTACTATTTATAGCTAAGTTAATTATAATATACACTAGTATTACTAAGACTAAGTTATTTAATAGCCCTTTCTTTAGGGCGTTTAAATAGATATATTATTTATAAATTAAATACTACTACTTCCTTTATTTCTAACTAATTAGTAAGCTAATATCCTCTAGTTAGAAAAAACCTAAGATAAGCGTAAGTACTATAATATTAACTATTATAAAACGATATAGCTATGTTTTTATTATATTATTATTATTATTAATTCGAAGCTATAAGTAATAGCTCCTTAGTATTTTTATTTATTTACCCTTAACGTTTACTAACTATAGCGATAAGTAAATTCGTAAGTTAGTATTAAAGCCGTTAAGTAGCCCGATGCTTACTACGTTCTTTTTTATTTCCGAATCGATAAGGGCGCTTAGTTTCTCTTATATATAGTTTAGGTATATATAAGTTAAGATATCTAAGTACTACTCTTATTAATTACTAGTTACTCTCTTTATTAAAATAGTATTTAAACTTATTACTAGTCCTCGCTACTTAGCTAGGGCGAGGTTTATTTAATAACTAGCGGCCTAGTACCCTTTTTAATTATATTAGTAATATATAATACTCGGGTAACTATTAATAAAATACTTAGTTTTATTATAATTATAATATTACTAATACTACTCTCGTAATTATAAGTAATCCCTTATAATATAGCTAGTTTTTTTATAATTATAGTATATAGTATTTTTATTAAACGAGTTATAGCGTATTCTTTATATATTTAACTTATTAGTACCTTAGTATCTCCCCGCTAGCTCGTTCGAGCTCGAGTTAGAATATTATCTAAGGGACATTCGTAAGCTCTTTATTAATAATAAGGATTATTTAATACGTTTTACTAGCGATACTAGCTATAAGTAAGTCTACGAGAGTTCTATTTATAATATTATTACGAGGCGTAGTTCGGGCTATAACTTACTTATTAATATAGAGATTCTCTACTTCTTTATTAAGATATATTCTAATTCTATTTTAAGCTTATTAATACGGCTAACGAACTCGTTAACCCTCTCTTTTTAGTTTTATAATACGTTATTTAGCTATATACTTATTACTATCCCTTAACTAGCGGGATCGAATAGGTTATTTTAAAAAAAGGTCTCTAGTTTGCTTTATATAACCTAGTTTATTATAAACCTAAGGATCCTTTAGTAATTAAAAATATAGTATATTTAGGAGGTTTTTACGCTACTACTTAAGTAACTAATTATATATACTACTTTATTACGGTCTATTTTTATTTACTAAGCCCATAGGTTAAAATAATAATAATAGTTAAATAAGAAGCTCTATAGGTCTTATACTAATTTATTAGTATATAATAAGTTAGGGAGGAATAGTAGTCTAAATATAAATATCCTATTTATAGTACTTATTTAAGTTAATAAAGAGCTAATAAATAGAGGCTTAGGTAGTATAAACTTGTTATTTTATTATTATTTAAATAGCGTTTTAAATATAGCTCCGCTCGTTAAACTATCCTTAGTCCAGAGGTTCTCGTTCTTATTTATATCGGAGTTAATATTTAAAATTACTATAACTAAAACTATAGCTCTTAATATAGGGCCCGGGCTACTTAAAAAGCTCTATAAACGTTCTAAATCTACTTATCTTCTATATAGGCGCTCTTTATATATTATTATAAGGATTTCCTCCTCTAATTATTATTTTTATTCTTATAGTTCTACTAATTTATTACTTATTATTTAGTTTAGGTATTCGTAAGCGAGGATAAGAGGTTTACTATTTTATTTATTATTTATTATTATTTTTAATAATACGGTCCTTTTACGTTATTATTACGTTATTTATCTTATTACGCTTCGATCTTACGTCGTTTACTAGGGAGGAAGTAACTCTAGGGGGTTTAATAAGAACGAGTTATCTTTTTTTTATTATTATAGCGCTAACTACGCTCTCTCGCTACGTTTTATTTTTATTAATATTTTAAGCTCTTAGCCTAGTCCCTTTTATAAATAAAGATTTTAAATTATTAATAAGTATTTAATATAAGGAAAAAGCTTATAGAGGCTAATTATTATTAAGGTTTAAAAAATAAATTATTAAACTCTACCCTTCCCTCGAGGTATATTACTAGCGCTTTATATATACCTAAGCTACTCCTTTATTACTTAATCCCCCTCCCTACGCCCCTTAAGCTATTTTTTAACTAACGGGGTCTGACCGGCGAGGCCTAATAGCTTTATTTATAAATCAAGTTTTCTCTTTTAACTACGAGATATTCGATAAGTGAGGCATCGAAAGGGGGGGAAAAAAGGAGGTATAATCTCCGCAATCCAATTAGGTAGATATTCATGAGCGTCTTAGTCGTGTTTAGACAAGTATTTATAAACGGCTGCCTCATATATACACTTCATCAATAAAAAGGACCACAATCTCACGTTGCTCATTTTAAAAACCTACCATTGTGTATTAATGAACGAGAGCATCGGCGATGGCTTGCCTCGGCGTCCGTTAGACCCTTATCTAACAGCTCAGGGGTCAAGATCTTCGTATTCCGGATCTCAGCCTGCTCTTTAGACAATGGCCAAAAGACGCAAGCCCTTGCCTGGAAGGCCTTCGAACTCTTTCTGGAGAGCGGATCGCAAGGTACGGCACCGGATAAAGCCTCTAGTCAGTCTTTAGCAGCATGGTTAGCTGACTAGGCTTTGTTTAGCTTCACTGAGTTGCCCAAGAGCCGAATTTCAATGTCAAAAATCGATGTAGGACTATTCATATCAACTTGGTACCCTGGAGTGAACCTGGAACGGGGAGATATCCTGTGTTGTGTAGTCCTCTGGGTGCGTTCACTTTCTTGTCAAGTTGTATGTAATTAACTCCGGCTAAACATTTTAGCTATTCACATGGGATGACCGTAAGTGTACGAGATGACTGCTATAGGCTTTTCGACTGACTCTAGCAGAAATTGATGAAAAGGGGGGGCATCTGTACGACAATCTTGAAGCCGCACACGTTTTCCGGCGAGAAACCCTCGAATACGTGCGACACTGCCTTCGTCTTTCCGACAATGAGGCCTCCCATGAAGTCCGGACGAATTATATCATCGCTTTCTTCAAAGTGATTGGCGATGCGGTGTGCGAGGCTTATGACTACGGTGAGTCTTTGGCCGAACCTCTGATCGCACCGGGTTCTCTCAAGTCAATTCGTTGCTATCTCTGACCTATTATGCATCAATCAGATCACCGAGAGATTCTTTTTGATGAGATCAAGTTCTTCATAGAGACCTCCGAAACAGAACAGCAGCGTCGGCTTGGCCCTGAGCTCCCGTTCACGCGAGAATACATTGCAACCAGGATGGGAACAGGCGCAGTCAACGTCTGCTTGTTCTTCATTGAGTATGCATATTCGAATACATCTACTTCGGGAGGTTATTGGATGCGCTGACCTTACTAGCTATGCCTGCGGGGTCTCTGTCCCGATCGAAGTCCTCAGAGAGGTGGAAATGAGGACATTATGGGACCAGGCGAACATTTTCGTATGGGCGTATGTTGACTAAGTACTCATACCAATGCGTGTGTATCAGAGCACTAACGGAGACAACCAGCGTCAATGACCTCCTCTCTCTTAAGAAAGAGATAGTAAGCCATCCTCAACGTGGTCTTTCTTTTCTTCTAATAGTAGCGTGTTTGCTGACTCTCAGCCCGAAGGCACAGCAAACGGTCGAGAGCATTGTCCCCTTGCTCTTCAAAGAAACGGAAAGTCTTGATGTTGCAGTCTCCATGGTCACTGAAATGATCCACAAGGCTATCACTGAATTCAACCATGCCGCCGAGTGCCTGATAGCTAAGTTTTCCGATAATAAAACATTAGCGGCTAATCTCAAGACTTATATTAATAGTTATTATTAGTATCCCTATCACAGGGATATTAGTCGATTAGTTCGAACCATAGGTTAGCGAAGTAGGTTAATTAACTATAAATTTATATTACTATATAAGGTATAAAAACGAGGTTCTAATTATAAGTTAAGTAGTTTATAATAATTATAAATAAGGCCCCTTATTAGCTCCTACGTAGCCTCGGCTAAATACTAAGGTCGAATTAGACTTTTTAATTTAATATTAACTTTCTTTTTTTTTATTAATTTAACTATTACTATTATTATTATAATTAGAGGTTTAATTTAACCTCGGGGCCGTTTATTAAGTTGTTTTTTCTTACTTCTTTTCTTTACTTTTTTTATATAACTTACCTTTTTATTTATATTATTACTCTTTCTTTATTAATAAATTACTCTAACCCCTTATTAGGGGCTATTTTTATAAAAGCGTTAATAAAGTTATTATCGTTATTAATCTAACGGATCTCGAGGATTTCTTATTATTTAAATAATTACTTAAGGGCTATAATATCTATTATAAGCCTTTTTCTTTCGTAATACTTAGCTTAATAAAGTATTTATATAGTAAGTATAAATTAGTATAAACGATCGTTAGGATCGTAAGAAAATTAAGTTAATTTATAATCCTCTTAAATATAATAAAAATTATGTAAATAAGGTTAACTCTATTAACTATTTTATAAACTTTTAATATAAGTACGCTATATATAATTTGCTTACTTTTTATTGATAAATAGTAAATAATATTACTTTAAATCGTAAAGTCTTTTTTACTAAGGGTTTTATTAAAAAGGATAATAATATACTCTAATTATAAAAGTAAATCGTAATTATTTATAAATAATTTATTAATAAATACCCAGAGCCTTATTAAAAAAAGCTTAATAAGTTAATAAATAAAACCTCGGTTTCCTAACCCTAACCTCACCCTAAGATTTTCATAGCGCGAGGCTATTATAGTACTATAATTATAAAGGACCGAGGTTTAGAATAGTAAAGTAGTGTAGTATTAAGGGAGGCTAGATAGAGAATAAAATAGGTTAAGCGCTAGTATAGACCTAGGTATGGTAAATAGATAAGTTATTAATACGTAGCTATTATATAAGATTTAATTAAAGGTATTAAAGAATTTAGGACCGTTTATATTATTATTAAAGAATTTAAAAAAAAAGCGGCGCTAGTATAGGGTAGTAAGGAAAGCGTTAATATTAAGATCGGGAGATTTTAAACTAGTATACGATAGTACGACGGTTTAAAAAGGCGACTTATTATAGCCGCTACGTCCGTTTATTTATATAACGTTTAAGAAAGACTTAGGTATATTATATATAATAATAAGGGTAACGCAGTCTATCGAGACAGTGGGAGTATCCATTGATAATGTGTATTAATACTGTGTAAATGATACCGAGAACCGCCCGAGCAGCCAGCAAAGGCAGAATAAAAAAGAAAAATAAGGGTAACGCAGGCGTAGTTAACGCTAAGGTTAAATACTAAGGTAATAATAAGAATATAAGTATTATTAAGCTAGTTAATAATAGCTTTGTTCTTATCTTTTTATAATAAAGAAGAGTAGTAAGTAGGTAGCCTAAACGTATTAATAAGTTTTATATAAAAATTAGGAAATAAGGATCGTAAGTTAACGTAACTATTAATAGTTAATTAATATAAAAATCGTAGTCCCCCCGACGGAGTAATCTGCTGGGGCCGTACTGTGTATTACGTATTAGAGAAAACTGGGTATATTACGCTTTATACCTAACTACTAACTAAAACTCCTAACCTTCTACCGCCCGTTTATAGAGCGAGCTTTACCTACTCTAACGCGCATAAGACCTCTTAATACTAGCCTATATAAATAACTAGGTCTATTATTATTTCTTTTTTTATACGGGTATTATTATTACTTAGGGGGCCCTATAAGAGCTATTTAAGGTACTTATTTATTATCCTAACTTTATATACTTTTAGCTTATTTATTATAATTATTATAGCTAAGCCGGCGTTAATATACCGGATTTTAATATCCGTAATAGCCCGGCTATTTATAGTACTTATAATATTACCTAGCCGAATTCCGTACTACTAAAAAGTACTTTACTACTTCTTAAGTATACTTATATTAGCTATATTAGCTATAGCGTCGAGCTAGCCGAGGGCGCCTAGCCTAAGAGGGGTAGACTTATTAAGGAGTATTTTTAGTTTACTAATTATTAACTATATACTAAGAGAGTAGTAGTTTATATATTAATAAGTTTATTTAATAAGTTTATTTAGTAAGTTTATTTAGTAAGTTTATTTAATAGGTTTATTTAGTAAATTCATTTAATTTAAATAAAGAGTAGTTTTAAATAATATTAAAAATAATAAAGATATAAAGAATTTTTATAAGTTCTAGTACGAGTAATAAATATTAGCTTATTTAGCCCTTTTTTTAAAAACCTCTATGTTACTATTAAAGTTTAGAACCTCTATAGTTAAGGGCTATTGCTAACTATTATAGCCGACCTCTACCGTTAACCTTTTTAACTAGCGCTACTATATAAGTATATTACTTAGCCTATTATTAATAAGTAATAAGGTAGCTTATCTATTCCGAATTAAATAGCGGTTCTTATATCGAAATTACTATATTACGTTAAGCGCGTACTTAGAATATATTACGCGTATTATATAGTTAAAAAGTGTACTATATTATATAATTTCCCTCAGAAGCGTAATCTCGTTAAGGTCGATCTTTTATACCTATAAAGCCGGAAAAAAACCACTATATAAAAATCGTAGTATATTACTTATTAATAAGTACTAGACTTAGTAAGGCCGTATAACAGCTTAAGTACTTTAATAATCGTACTTTTTAAGTACTTACTAATTATTTCTTTTAAGAAGTAGGCGAGGATCTTTTTTATAAGCCTAGTTATTAATTAAGTATATGCTTACGTAATATTATAGCTCTAGATCTAGTACCTTTTTTACTATAATAATACTATTAATATTATTATAAAGCGCTAGTTATAACGTTAAACCGTAAGAGATTAAATAAGTAGCGTTACTTTTTTAACGTTACTACACTTTTATATAACGTACCTCGATTTCTTATATAGCTAGGGAGCACCCTTTTTTTTATTTCCTAAACTATATATAATTCAAAAATACGTAAATTCGCGTATTTAACTAGATCGTAAAAAATAAATTAATAAACTCCTCGATCCCGTAGTATTTTTATTTTAACTAGGTCTAATCCCTTATTAAATCTCCCTATTATTATAATTATACCCTCTTTTTATAGTTAGATTATGAGTATATAATTAGCCTTCTCTTTTATTATATAGAATATATTACTTATTTTATTATTACTAACGAAGTACCGTAGTAGTACCCTCTATTAGGTCTTTTTATATATCTTAGTAATATAGGGGTTATCTTTTTTTATTATTATTATTTATTTATTCTATTACGATAATTTTATTAAAAATAATTTATTATTCTTTTTTAAGTTACTAAGGGGATTCCCCTAGCTCTTTTTTTTTATTAATTTAATATCTCCTTATTAAGATCGGTATAGTATAGTCGTACTACTATAATTAATATTTTAAGTAGCTAGTCCCGATTTTTAATAATAATATATAAACGTTCGTTAACTAAGATTAATTTATATAAACCTAATTACTATTTAGTAGTTTCCCTTTAAACCCTAATATTTAAGTTTAATAATATATTAAGGTTAGTATAAAAGATTAGGCTATAAGTACTTAACTAGCGAGGCTATAATATAAGTATAAGTATATTATAAAACTAAAACTTATAAAGTCCTTTATATAGGCTCTGCTTTATAAAAAGCTTTTTTATAGTACGGTTCGTACGCTAGTCGCTAAGTTATTAGCGTTTAGTTACTAAGTATATTTCGAATTTATTATAATTACTCCCCCTTTACGTAACTTTAGTCCCTAAAGTTATTATATAATATTTCTTTTTAATATTAATAATAAAACTATTAACGTTATTATTTATAATCGCTTTTTTAAAGCGTTAATAATATCCTTTTTTACTCCCTTAAACTAAGAGATAGCTAGATTACCGCCGTTTTTAATAGCTTTTATTACTAAATCTAGCGGGCTATTTATTATAGAATAGTCGCCGCTTTAAACTTAGGTACTATATTTAATAAGCGACCCTTACCTTTACTTATCCCTAATATATAGCCTAGAGTACTTATTATAGTTCCTTAGCTATACCCTCCTAAACTATTTACGTAATTACGACTAGTTTATTAATTCTTTAACTTCCCGATCCTTCTTTATTTATTAGTTTTTAATAACTAAATATAGTTATTAAAATAAGCCTTACTATAGCTCACTTTTACGTACTATATAACCTATAAGTATTATACTACTTAGGAAGCCCGTTTCCTCGATCTATATACTTTCTAAGCTTAACTTTCCTAACTTACTCACTTATTCCCTCCTAATTACTACCTTAATTCTTATTATACCAAAATACTAACGCATAACTATAAATATTTATAATTCTAATACGTTATTTATTACTAAAGTTAAAAACGACGACTATAATAATAATAATATTTTCGATATAAAGAATTAAAAAAGTAACTTAAGTACTAGAATAGGGTGGGGCAATTAGTCCTAGTATTTCTTTTTTCTAAAACTAATTAAGTATAAGGACTTATAAAAGAGCTAATCGGAGGAAGATATAAAGAGAAGGGCCCCCGATTAGGGAGAGGAGCCTAGTAATACGGATTTTTATTTTAATTATTTATATACTTTTTTAAGATTAAACTAGAGCTTTTTTAATAATTTACTTTTAAATATAATAATATAAAACGATTAGGAACTTTACTCTTCCGATCCGGTTAATACTACCCTCTTTTCTTAGTTATAACTTTATTAATTAAGGCCGTATTAACCTAATTCAAAGAGGTATTTTATATTACTTTTATAAGTATTAATAGTTCTTCCTAAGTACCGTACTATAAAAGTCCTTTATACCCTATACTTTTTTAATAATCTCCCTTTTTAAAAATCCCTTCCCTTTTTAAATAAGAGAATAAGTAAAAAAAAGCCCGACTCGATCGGAAATAATTTAAATAAATAAGCAAAAGAAAGCGGCATAATAATTAAAATAAATACGAGCGGTAGGACTCTAATTAAAAGAAAAACTAAATAATTAAAACGCGAAAATAAAGACGTATAAAAAAGGGCTTCTTATTTAATAAGAGGAGGATATAATAAACCTTAATAAGTAAGTAAAATAAATAAATAAAAAAATATATAAATACTTAGGACTAAATTAGGCCTAAATACGAACGCTATAATAATATAATAAGATAAATAACGAGTTAAGATTAGAACTAATAGAATACCTTAATAAGTATAACTAGTTATTTAACTAGACTATTCCTTATTAATTAATATAGCCTAGAGATTCGATAATAAACCTATTTAAAAATATAGATACGTTAGACTAAGGGCGCTTAAGAAACTAGCTTTTAACTAGACTTATTAATAATTTTAATTAGTATTACCGTAGGCCTAATATAAAGTGTAATTAAAACTCTAGTTATATACTTAATAAGGGCTAAGAAAAATAGTTTAAATTATACTAATTAAGATAATAACTACGCTCTAATTATTAAAACGGCTCCTCTCTTCTCTTTCTAAACTCTATTTAGAATAAATAAACTAATATAAGATTATTAAAATTATAAATAAAATTAATAAACTATACTTTTAATAACCTCGGACTATAAATATAAATAATTAATATATTACTTTTATTATTATTAGCGCCTTTTAGGACGTTTAATTATATAAACCTAACCTTATTATTTTAAATAGACCGTTTATTAAACTAGCTTTTATAATTTATCGAGACCCGTAAACTATAGAATTATTTAATAATAAAAAGCCTACTCTTAGTAATAGATTTATTTATAAATTTAATTAAAAAAAGCTAGTTACGGCTTAGGTTAAAATAAATACTTTGATTAATACCTTTTTAAGTATTATTACTACCTAGATCTAAATAACCGCGCTTTAAACTAAGGATTTTACGATTCCTTAGCCTAATTTAATAAAGAATATAAGGTTTTATAAAATACCGTTCCCTAGTTAAGAGGGGATTATAATTTTTAAAAATAATAATATCGTAGACTTTTTAAAAAAGTTCGAGGACTAGTACGAGATTAGTAAGGTCCTAGACCGATTTAGAGGTAAACTTATTATATATATTATAAAAAGAGATTATTAAACTCTAGTTAAGGATGCGATTAGAGGGCTACCCTAGGCCTAAGCTAAGGATTTCTTTTTAAAAAAGTATAAAAAATAAGATATTAACCGCTTTTTAAATAAGGAAAAGTAGATTAAAAAAATTACTAAAGGACTACTTATCTCGTTTTTTAATTTAAACTCTATTTAAGTACTATTTATTAAAATTAATAATATAATTACTTTTATTAAATAATAAGACCTCTATATTATCACTAATAAGAGCCTAATTAAGGCCGTATATAAGCGGTTTTATACTAATATTATAAAAAAAGTAGTAAAAGAAGTCGGGGTTACTTTAAATAGCTTTATTAGATTAATAAAGTACGCGAGGTTTAAAATAGGACTTTTTAATATAATTATATATAAAAAAGAATATAGCCTACTCTTTATAAACGATTAAAGTTAACCTAAAACCTCGCTACGATCCCCTATTTTATAAGCGTATAAAAATACTTAGTATTAGTATCCGAACTACTAATAATATCGCTAGCTAGTAATAAGGGCCTAGGTTACCTAGGTAGTTATTAATAATATTACTAATTCTAACCTAGTTAATAAAATAAGTAAGCTAAAGATCTATTAAAATAGTATTTATTTTCGAGGTCCTATTTATATATTTAATATAAGTACTACGCGTCCTACTTAGCCCCTAATTATAAGACCTAGAGACCGCTATTAATATTACTAAAGTTTATATTACCGGATTATTAAGGATTATAATTAGTATACTCTTAATAAGGACGCTTATCTTATTATTTTAGCTTAGGGAGCTTAGTATTACAAAAAGCGTAACGGTTAAGAGCTTATAAGAAATATCCCCTTTATTATAATTAAAAATAAAAAAAAGCGTGCGATTACTAATTATATTACCCTTCTTTTTTATATAATAAATATATTAACTAAGGAAGATACTAAGCTTTTAGCTAAGTAGATTCTAAATTATTAAATTAGACTACTTTAATAAACTATACTTATACTTCCCTTAGCTAATCCTATAAGTATAATTAGATATATTTATATAATATAACCTAACTTAGGCTATTATAGCTAAGCAGACGTCTATACTATTTATAAAAAAAGACTACTTAAGAACCGTATTTTAGTAACTATATTATACTTTAAGAAAATATATAGAATTAATAGCCCGAGCTAGCCTTTATAACTTAAAAAAAAGACGGTTTCTTTTTCTAATTAAAAAAGAGAAATTATAAAAATTAATAATAATAATAAGGCTTTTAAGATAATAGAGAACGTAACCTCTATATTTATTTCTAAGCCCTAGCTTATTAAAATCCTAATTAGTACCCCTAATACTAGTATTTAAAGAACCTAAGAGCCTCTTTTTTATAAGACCTAAAAAATAATAACTACTAATTAAACCTACGACTTTAACCTTAGGGCTAAAATAAAGAAGTTAATAAAAAAGAGGCTCGAGGCCCCGATCTCGCTTCTTATAAACCTTTTATAAAAGATTATATTAAAATATATTATAATAATAATAATTTTAATACGTAATTAGGGGTACTTTAATACTAATAAAATCCTATTAGAAGCTCCGAAGTCCTTAGTAAATTTAATAAAAAATAAGTAATAGTAAAAGGATATTAAGGATCTTTTTAATAAGTATAACTAGAACCTCTTTTTAAAACCGAGCTATATAGTTAAGATTAGTAAAGTTAGAAGCGCTAATCTAACTTCTAAGCTCCTAACTTCCGTAATCTCGAACGCTTATTTCTAATTAAAAGTCTAAATATTTAGTATAAATTAGGATAATAAGGGTTTAATAATCGTTACTATTCTAAATACTAGGGCATAAGTTAATATCCTCTTAAAATAATACGTTAAAAAAGCTAGTATTTCTTATATAATAATAAAGCTTTAAATATAAACGTTTAAGTACGATCTAACTAGCTAAATAACTTTTAATAGTTTTTACTTTATAGATATATAGATTAGTAAGTTTAAAATAACTATTTATTTTTTTATTAAGGACGAGTAAAAGACCTCCGATCCGTAATTACTAAGTTTTTTATTTATATAAAATACTAAGCTATTTTTTTAAATATAATAAGTCGATAATTACCGCTTTAATTTATATTAAGAACGCGAGGCTAAGGATCCCTATAGGGATAATTAAAACGAACGGTTTTTAAAATATAAAAGATATCTTACCCTAACTTAAGTAATACGTAAAAAAAGTTTTTAAATTAAAAAACTAAATATTAGTAATATAACTAGGGATATTATTAGTTCTAATAACCTTTATTTAAAATCTAAGTTAAAAAAAGATAAGCGTATTATAGTAGTCTTAAACTAAGACTAAGCTAATTAAATTATAATTATAATTATACTCTATATAATCTAGCTTTAGATTATATAAATTAAGAAAATAATAGCGGCCGCTTAGGATAAAGCTAGAGATAGACCGAACGGATTAGCTAACTAAGACGATTTACGTCTCTTAATGAGAATACTTACTTCTTAATAAGAGGAGTTATATATTAAATAATAAATTATAAAACTAGAGTAAAAGGCGTTAAAATAGTATAAGACGGCTAAAAAAGCCTTTTATAAGATTCCCCATACTATAAAAACTAATATAATATATAAAAAAAAGGACTAGAAAGTCTAGCTAATTAATAATACGCTTTTTAATAAATCGATACCTAATAATAATCTTTATTAAAAGCTTAAAAAACTTAAAAAAGTTAAAAATAAGCTACGAGACTAATTAGGCCCTTATAAGGATATTATTATACTTAAGTTCTCGGATATAAAACTAGGCTCTAAATTAATAAACGACCGCTTTTAAGCTATTCTTAAGGATTATAACTATTTCTTACCTTGCGAATAAGATCTTTTTAAATAAATACTCCTTAATTAAAAAAAAGCGTTAGTATAGGACTTTTCTAAATATAGCCGTCTCGACTATATAATTACGCTATTATAAATAATTAAGACTATATTTTATAAGACTTAGTAAGTAAAGGGTATCCTAATCCTAAAGGCTCTATTACTAAAAGCTTTTAAAGTAATCTAAGAACGTATTACTTAAAGTATTATTAAAAAAAGCTATGCTACGTATCGGAACCCCTAGTTTTTAATAATAAAAAAAGACGGCGGTTTTTAGCTAATTAATTTAGTAACTAAAATTAATACTATTACTTTTTAAAATACTTAATAACTACTTAACGTTAACGAGTTCTTAGAGGAATTTACTATAAATTAACTTATCTCCCTCTTAGATTTCTTTTTTAGTTACGATTAAATCTTTTTAAATAAAAAGAGCTACGATTTAACGACCTTCTCGACTTTACTTAGGCTATATAAATACTATACTTTCTTAATAAAAATAATACAATTAGGAACTTAATTCTATTAGATTATAACCCGTATTTTTTATAACTTAATTCTAAAATACTATAGCGCTTTTATTAATAATATTATAATTAAAAGCCCGTAATCTTATTATAACGATAAGTACCTAACTAACTATCCTAGGATCTAATAATTCGTTTATAAATACCTCCGGAATATTAATTAAGTCTTAGTTAACGTCGAGTTAATTAGCTATACTATCTCTAGAGTAAAGTTATAATAGTACTAACTATCCGTAGTTATTATAAACTATTTCTATAGTATAAAAAAGAGACGGCCTAATTAAGCTAAAGTTCTTAAGATCTTTAAATAAACAAAATACTTAAATATTTTAGAAATTAGATCGTTTTTTAGTATTATTACTTTTTATTATTACTAAATTAAGTAATTTTTTTTTAAAGTAGCCCTATTATACTCCTTACTTAATAAAAACTAATCCTTTAAATAAAGAGTATTATAAATCGAAGTTATAAAAACGTTTAAAGAGGTAATTATTATAGCTCTTATTTTAGTTTTACTAAACTATAGTACTAAGGCCGGACGGATTATCTTTATAATAAACGTTAGTATTAAAAAATAGGGTAGTACGTTTAGTTAAATTATTAATAACGAGCGTATTATTACTTAATATAAGAGTAGGATATAGCGCGGGTTAGAGCTTAATTATAACTTTAAAAAGCTTAAAATACGAGGCGTTTTAATAAGCCTAAAGCGTTTTCGTAATTATTTATTTAGAATTAACTTTTTATTAAAAACCGACGCCTAAGTCCTAGTTATTTAAATTAATAATATAGTAAATAACCTATTATTAGCAATAATAATACGCTAGCTCTCTTAAATTAGACTTTTTAATTTTAAAATTAAGTATATTAATAAAAAGAAGAATATTACGGCGGATAGCTTTTTAAAAAAAACCCCTAGCTAATTTAACTTAGTTAAAATAGAGCTTAACGAGGATATTAAAGACTTTATTAATATATAAGTCTTATAAATATAAGTTATAAAGAACTTTTTTATTATAGTATATAGTCGTAGTAACGATATTATTAATTAGACATGGGAAATAGATATTCTAGCTAATATACTAGCGCTAAATAAATAATAATCGGACCTCTTAAAATAAATTACCTATTTCCTTCTTATTCTAAAGAGGCTAACTAGTATACCCTTTAATTAGTTTAGACATTTTAAGTAAATAGTAATACGATTTATTATACAAGATAAACTTTTATTTTAATAAGGGACGAAGACTCGTCCCTAACTTACTTAAGTAATTAATAATAAGCGCTACTAAGTAGACTTAATTAGTAAAATATATAATAAGTCTAGGTATAGGGAATAAGAAGCTATATATTTTTATTTTATAAAACGATATTATTAGCTAAGAATATACGCTTAAACTTAGGAACTAATTACGACCTATAAGGCTTATTAAAAAGCTAAATTATAACGCTTTAACGACCCCTATATATTTATAGTTCCGATTTATAAACCTTTTTTTAAGGTCTATTTAGACGTTTAGTATATAAGTAAATAAAAAGTTATTAAAGCGTATTATAAGTTTATAAAATACTTAGAAGCGCGGATTATAACGAACGTTATATTAAAAAATATTACGAAGTTTATTTAAAAAAATATTATTTATTACTATAGGATCTATAGTACTCTAATTATTAATAGGGGATAAGAAAATATAGGTACTATAACGTAGCTTAATTAACGATATAGTACTTAGTAAAAGATTATATTAGCTTATAACCCTCGCGCTAACGGGCTCCTTAAGAAGGGTTACTAACCTATTATATATATACTTCGTATCTAGTTAGATTAAAAAAAAAAGGATATTAAATTAATACTAGCTATAGCCCTTTTTATAAATAAAATAATCATTAAAGTATTATTAGGTTATATACTATTTTATTTTATTTATAATTATTATATAACGACCCTAATTAAAAAAAGAACGGCGAGTTAAAGGGTACTTAATTAAGAAAATATATATATAATAAATTAAGAAGTCTAAGCCCGATTATAAGCTTTTACTTTTTTAGTAAACGACCGGGGAGCTATAACTAATAAAATTACTTAATACCGAGCTTAAACCTATAACTAGTTTAACTCCTCGTATACTCTCTAGTTAATAAAGTTATAAACTAGTAATCTAGTTCTCGTTTTTAATATTTAATAAAAGAATAATATATTAATTTTTAAAAAACTTAATTATTATTAATAAGGACCTTTCCGTATCTACTTAGTTATTCTAAATAAATCGTCGTATTAATTAGAGACGCTTATTAATAAACTAATTATAGGGGCTACTTATATTAGTAATTAACTTAAAAAGTTCTTAAAGTCTTTAAAAGGCCTCTACTTATTACTTAATAAGTTTAATTTTTATAGAGATTTTATTTTTAACTTAACTAACTTTCTATTTTTATAAAATAATATAATTAACGTTATAATTTTACTTCTTAATTATAATAATAATATAATAAACTCTAGGAACGAGAATACTTAACTAGTTATTAAGTAAACCCAATCGTAAATAAGGGCCTCTCGAGAGGGCTAGATTACTCCTTACTATTACTAATCCTTAGTATAAACTACGAGTTTTTTTTATTTATTAAATATTATTTTATAAAAATATTATTAAATCTTATTAATTTTTTAGTTATCTCTTTATTTAGATTTAAAATAAAAATATAAGGGGACGATAAGAGGAGAGGAATTATTTTTTAATTATTATAACTAAAAACCCGACGACCTTATTTACTAATTATATAATTATATTAAAAAACCTTACCCCTCTTTTTAAATATCTAAGCCTAGTTTTTTATTTAATTAAGCCCATTTAGTATTTAGCTTAACCTATATAACCTCTTACTCTACTTATTTTATTTTAATACGTTAATAACCTTTATAAATTATAAATATATAGTTTTTAATAAGGTACGTAAGAGGGGCGTTTTTAAGAACGGAATTATACTTATCGTCCTCAGTCTTAGTAATATCGATCTAGTTAGAGATTATATAAACTAAAGTCTTAACTTTTTTAATATTAATTAAGATTAAAAACGCTACCTTATTACTACTTATTATATAATAATAATAATAGCCTTACTTAGAGTCGGCTCTAGACTAATTAATAACCTACTAATTATTACTCTTTTTAAAATAGTATTTCTTATTTTTAAAATATATATAATTATTATATTAATTATTAAAATAATCCGGAAGAGAAACGTACTCGAAGTAGGGGACTATCTTTCTAACTAGTTCCTTAGTATTAAAACTAATATATTTCTAAAAGGACTGCGTATAATAATTATAAAATATAGTATTCCGAACGCTATAAGCCTAAATAAGTAAAGAATTAATAATAGGGGTTCGTTTATTTAATTACTAAAATAGAGGGCTAAAGTAACTAATATAATTATAATTAATAAAAACCTAATAGCTTTATAAAAATAATCCGCTTATAATACCCGGATTATAAACGTATTTTTTAATAACGTTCTAATTTATAGTTAATTACTAAAACTTCTAAACTATTTCTCTTTTAATATACTTATTAACTTAAGGATTTATAATATAAAATTCGGTATAAAGCTTTTTAGCTAATTTAAAAAAAGTTAATTAATTAATAGTCTTAAGGATTTAAAAAGGAATAATATTAAATAAGAATAAGGATTAAAAAAATCGAATAAGGTAGTACTTATTATAATCTACTTTTTACTAACCTCTCGAAACTTATAGCCCTAAGTTTTTTAAAAATAAACCTTCTTAGGAGTAAAGGAGGAATATTACTAAAGCCGGACGTTATGACGAGTAGTTTTAGTAATTCGATACGCGTTATTAATAGCTAAAGTATTAAATATAATAAGTAAGTAGATTATATTATTAAGAAAAAAAAGAAACTAAGTAAAAAAGGATAATTATAATTAAAAAGCTATTATTTAGGGGAAGAAATAAAAAGTAATAGAAGAATCGAAAAAGGGCCTCTATATACCCCCCCCTAGATCCGGGGTATTAAAAAGGAAAGTACTATAGGCCTCTTAGCTAATTAGTACTAAATTATAGTTATTATATAAAAAAAAAAGGAGTAAATTATAAGATCGGGGCCTTTTTATTATTCGTAATATAGTACTTTCTTTTTTAATTAGTAGAGGCTACCCTCGTAATTAGTATAAAAGGGTAGCTTTTTACTTAGCTACTTAACTTTTCTTTTTTCCCTCCTTAACTACTTTCTTATAATTACTACTAATTAAACTTCCTCTAATTTTTACTTTTTAATTTACTATATAAATACTAACTTAGCGATTTATAATAGCCTCCTTACCTCTTATTTCCCCTTCTAAGCTAAATAATAAAAAGGATATAGTACGAATTTAGAGCCTAATTATAATAAAGAACTTTAAAAACGATATTAAATACTAACTAGGAGAATAGAATTTAAATAGATATATTATTTTTAATAAGACTAACCCTAGGACTATAATAAATACTAAGGACTCTTAGTTCGTTAATTTTAATATAAACTATTAATATAAAGCGTATATTAACTATTACCTAAACTTAGTACCTAAACGAACTAGTTTTTTTTAAATAATCCTAACTCCTTATAAAATCGACTTTTTTAATTAGCTCGGTATAGGGGACGTACTTCCCTTTTTTAATTAACGCCCTAAGGCTTTTAAAGGTCTAAAAGACTAGAAAACTTAAATAGGTTAGACCTACCGTAAGGTAATAAAGATCCTAACTAATCATTATAACCTTTAAGGACGCTTATTATATAAAAATTAGATTTAAAAATATAAAATCGGATTTATAATAGAGGTTATAATACGAGACCTTACTTTAGTACGTAATATAATTATAATTAAAGAGGGATAGGAAAGTATTTTTAAATTAAATAAGACCCCTACCCTAATCCCTTAAACTTAAGAGATTATATAAAAGATTAGGATTTTAGCGTACTTAGTAATCTTCTCTTTTTATATTAATAATCCGGGCTATTTTATAAGAATAATTATTAACTAGCGGAATAGTATAGTTTATTAGTACGATCCGAAGTAAGCTCTTAGGTATTTAGAGAGGATATTTATTAATAATATCTAAGTACTAAAGGCCTTTTATAGCTAGATTAATATACCTCTTTATATTTAATAACTAATTAATATAAGTATTTACGTAGTCCTTATAGTATAATAGCTAGGTAGATAAGAATACGGTCTATATGTACTCGAATAGTTTTATAATATAGTTTAATATAGCTAGCTTAATCTAATTTATAATACGTATTAAATAACTTATAAATACCTTAGATCGTTTAATAATAAACTCCGCGCGGCTTAGATTTAATAAATTAGCTACGAGTTTTAATATAATAGTTATTACTTTTTTAATATAATAAGACCTCTTTTAAAAAGGTTTTTTAATAAAGTAATAAACGATCGGGACTCTAAAAGTAGGCCCTATACTAACTTAAATAACTCTAATTACGTTATAACTAACGTTTTTAAAGTACTAACTCCTTAAAAATCCAGTACTTACTTACTTAGCCTTAGGTTTACTAATTAGGATCTAAAAACCTATAACCCCTATAATTATAGTTATTATACTCTTATTAATCTTATATACTTTAAAAAGATATATAAAATAGTTAAAAGCCTTAAGTAAGAACTTACTACTTTAAAAAAGTTATCCTTATTATCTCGATTTTCGAAAATATTAAAAAGTACCTAAGGATTTATAATAAATAATAACCTTAATTAGACTCTATAAGTAATTAAATTAATAAAGGCTACTAATTAATATTTAAACGTTATTATTAATAATTAACTTATATACTTAATTAATACTCCTAAGACTTATTAAGTTATAAAGTTTTTATTAAATATATTACTACTTAAGTTATTACTACGTTTTAGCCCAGCTCTTAATAAAACTAGTCTAAGTAATTAGAGAGGTAATTTTTTAAATACTTTAGTTAGGGGCGGGAATAGTTTTATTATAAAAACTTTAATTAAAATACTAAGGGTTTAGTTAAAATAAGAGGTTATTAAGTATACGCTTTTTAAATATAATCGGGCTATATAAGAGAATAGTAAATACTAATATTAAGAGCTAGCTAAGTTTTATTAAGATCTTTTATAGTATTATAATATATATATAAATAAAATTAATATTAATAAGAGTACGAGGGAATAATAAGTTAATTAGTACGACGACTTAATTATAAAAGTTATATATATAACTCTAGCTTATACTCTTTAAATACTATTATTAATAAAGAAATCTAAAAAGAATTAAGCTAATAAAGGTTAGAATCGGGAGACTACTAAGAAGGATTAGGATAAGAACTAAGTAAAATTAATAAAAAAAGTAGCAAAAGTAAAGGAAGTAAAAAAGGCGATTATAAAGAAGAAAGGTAAATAAAAAGCTTAATATAATTAATTATATATAATAACTAGGACTAATTTAAAATAATTTCTTTTTATAAAAGATGAAGGAAAAAGATATTAGGGGATAATTAGAATAGGGTAAGGTAATTAGTCTTAGTATTTCTTTTTTTTAAAACTAATTAAATATAAGGACTTATAAGAGAGCTAATCGGAGGAAAATATAAAAAAAAGGGCCTTTAATTAAAAAGAAGAGCCTAGTAGTGCGGATTTCTATTTTAATTATATATATACTTTTTTAAGATCGAACTAGAGCTTTTTTAATAATTTATTTTTAAATATAATAATATAAAACGATTAAGAACTTTACTTTTCTAATTTGGTTAATACTACCCTCTTTCTTTAGTCGTAACTCCGTTAATTAAGGCTATATTAACCCGATCAAAGGAGGTATTTTGTATTACTTTTATAGGTATTAGTGGTTCTTCCTAAGTACCGCACTACGAAAGTCCTTTATACCCTATACCTTTTTAGTACTAAAGCTACTAATATTAATAATCTTAGTAACGATAATATAAATATTAAAAACTAAATTAGGCTCTTTAATAGTAACGTTTAGTTATCTAAGTATTAGCGAAGTAGGGTAGAAGCGTTCAATAAGGCTCCTTTTATTTATTAAGATTATAGCCCTAGGACGACGGTACTTCTTAACGCTATAAAGGAGTAGTAGCGCTAGTATATACTTACGAACTTCGTACGCTCTTTAACTTATTAATACTATTTATTATAAGTTCTATTATATTTTTAAGCATAACTTATAAGATTACTATATAAAGATCTTGCTTAGCCTTATATATAATTTCTTTAACTACGTCCTAAGTTAGAAAGTTAATAAGGATAGTAAAAAGAAACGTAGAACTAAGAAAAAGAGCTTACTAAGTATATATTAAAAGGTCTTTTAGCTCGTTTTTAAGAGAGCCGTTAATAAAAAGATTAACTAAAAACTAAACTATAATATATATAAAATAGGTTTTTTTTATATAAAACGATACTTATACTCTTATTAATAGTTATAGGTTTTATAAGATTTAAAAAAGAAATATTACTTAAATAAGTAATAATAAGCTAATTATTATATAATAATTAATAACCTTAAGTAGTAGATCGAGACGATACTAAGTACGATAAAGAAGTTATTTAAACTTAGAGAGTTACGTATCCTTACTATGCTCTTTCTCCTCCTACTTACTCCGGCCAGTTCTTATTTAGAGGTAATTTTAAATTTGCGCTTTAAAAATATTAGGGTCGTACTTATTAAAAACTTAAAAAGTAAACTATATAAGCTTTTCTTATAGTTTATTCTAAAGTTTATTAAAAAATATTTTAAAAAAAAAAGAATAATAAGTCGTTCCGGTTTATTATAACTAATAGGATTTATTTATATTATAAGAAAATATATTCTATTCCTGAGATAATATTCGACCCGTCCTTACTCCTAAGCCCCTACGTTTTTTTCTTAAGTATCCTCTTTTAATATTAAGTTTTTAATATATTTAGCCTTACCTTGCCGTACTATTTTAATAATTTAAATATATATCCTAGTAAATAGGAGCTACTATTACTATTAAGGGAGGACTTAAATAATACTTTTATATTTCGTTATATTATTAAGACGTTAATAGGTTACTAAATTTCTAACGATCGTATCTCCTCCAGTATAATAGCGGCGTAGATTTAGAGAATTAATAAAATACTTAGCTTTAAATATCTTATCATAGCGTATAACTTACGTTATAATATTATTAATACGTTCGATTAGAGTAGTTTATTTTATTAATAATTTAATAACTAGTAATACTAACTTATACTATAGTTAATATTAGTAAAGCCCTTTAGAATCTAGCTCTAGGATATAATAACTCCGATCTTTTTTAAAAGTACTACTTCGGATAGAATATCTTAGCTAACCTTTAGGGTGTCCTTTGGGGTTAGAAATTATAATAAGCACTTATTAAGTAGTCCTATAGTATTAATTATTCTATCTCCGAGCGCCGCCTTACTAACCTTATATTAGAGTAGTTTATATTAATTATTATATATTTAATTATTAAGAACTTAATAAGGGCTCTTTAAGAACTACCCTAAGGCTCTTAATAGTATAAAAAAGCTAAATAAATAATATAGAACGAAAAGTAGAGGCTTTAGAGAGAACTTAAATAGAAGATTAGAAATAAGTAGATTAATAAGTAAGCTATAAATAATATCGAGTATTAGATTTATAGTATTAAGTTTATATACTTTATACTAAGTAATACTTATTAACTTTAAGGCCTAGTATAAAAATACTTAATAACGAAGTTAACCGCCCCGATTATAACTACGCTTAAAAACTAATACTAATAAAAGAACGAAGCTATTAATACTATTTTAGTATATTATTTTATATAAAAAGGATCTATTATACCCCGGTCTCGCCCTTAATTAGTACTAAAGGCCGTAGTTTATAACCTTACTTTTAATTTACTAGAGGGCGGCCGCTTAGATCTCACTATACGATCTATTTTTATTACTTATAATAAGTAGCGGCCTAAGAGGTACTTTATTTATATTAACTAGGCCCTAGACTTATTTTTAAATAACCGGGGTTAGTTAGATAAACTTATTTATAAGTTCTATATATTTAATAACTTAACTAAATACTTTTAGTATAAGTATTTATCTAAAGTTATTAATAGTAATAGATCTAAGTATAAGGTTTATAAAATAACGCTCGATTATAAGATATACCTCTAAAATTACGCTATAAAAATACATAGTACCGTATCTTAATCCTATACCACGGGGCATAAGATTTTGGACGAAAAACTAAAGGTGTCGAGGTTTCTAATTATACGTATTTTATATTATAAACTTCGATGCGCGGGCACCCGTACATACGAGTCATGAATAATAACCCGATTGACTACTATACGTCGACTTCTCTAATAATAAATGCTAATCGGCGGAGCTTATATCAAGGTAAGTAACCTTTTAGATTAGGGGGATAGAACGTTATCAGCACTAGTAACAAAGATGAGCTAGTACGAATTAAGAAGAGCGTTTAGTAAATAATAGCTAAGCATAAGATTATACCTTTCTTCGCAAGGATAGTCCAGTTCTAGCTAAAAAAAAATATAAAGAGGTTACGAATAAAAGATAAAACTATATTTACTTAGTAAAGAGAGGTAAAATAGATTTAAATAAGATAGTCTAGGCTTTAAATTAGAAGTAATTTGCGTTATAGCCTATTATTTCTTATATTTGTTATAGATACGTTGTATAATCTTAGAACCTGTCTAAGAATATATCCCGGGACCCGATTTATAACCTGTCCTGGATCCCTCGAACGAGGATTAGTCTCCGAATCCGTCTTCTTTATATAGAGGCTGCCGGGGCGATTACTTACTCTCTATGTCTGGTCGTATTACTAAACTAAGTGCTAAGTTTAAGTACTAAAACCAGGTACTAGAACCAAGTGCTAAAACCAAGTACTAAAACCAAGTACTAAAACCAGGTACTAGAACCAAGTGCTAAAACCAAGTACTAAAACCAGGTACTAGAACCAAGTGCTAAAACCAAGTGCTAAAACCGGGTATAAGAACTAGGTATAAGAACCAGGTATAAGAACCAGGTACTATACCCGAGTGCTAGAATTAAGTGCTAGAACTAGGTACTAGAATTATATACCTATCGAACATAGACTAGTTATCTTGCTTACTAATTATAGAAGTAGCCCAGTCTCTTTAAGTAATACTCGATTAGATTTTTAAATACCTCCCTCTCTACTTCTTTAATTATAATAATTTATAGTTCTTCTTAAGAATTTATATAATATTTACTAGGCTTAAAATAGGAGCTAGTCTATATAAGAGTCTCTTATCTCTTATTTCTATTATAAATAGCTTAGACTAGCTTAGGACCCGTTTTTAAACCCGTCTCTAGACCCGTCTTACTCTCTTATTAGCGAGTATTATACGTTTATTTAGTTATTATATAAGGGGAATAGGGATATAGTAGTGGGGAGGTAGTCTTAGGCCTCTTAAATATATTATTAATATAGATTAATATTAGGCCGACTACTAGAGGATCACATAGGCTAATATAAAGATATATCGCACACTACGCGCTACTATTAAGTAGCTTATAACCTATTATAAAATATATTATTAGCGCGTTCTTTTACTAAGATTTCGATCGAGAGTAGCTCCCGTAGCTATAAATAGAATGCGTCGGTAATAAACGTATAGAAGGCGAGTACGGAAGTTAAAGCTTATAGGGCAATTCTTAGCATAGTTACCGGTTTCGTAATATTACTAAAGGACTAGAGCAGGAGAGGAGATCTGGGGCTACTATATATAACACTCTAACTAGGTATTACGTCTTAAAGATTAAATCTTCTGTCTAAGTTTGAACGCTATCTATAATAGTATTATTAATATATCTAAATAATAGAAATCTGCCTTCGTCCTTTCTAGTAAAGCTCATTTCGATCTACCTCCTTATATAGAAACTTAAAATAACCTAGTCTCCTTAACGTAGTACTCCCGTCCTAAGTAAGGACGATACTATACGATTAGTAAAGGTTTTTAATACTTAATCAGATTTCTAAATACCTTTTACTCTACCTCTTTAACCGTAACGGCTTATCCTAGACTACTTCGATTAATAATAGAGAAAAAGCTTCCTCTTAATAATATATAGTATTTACTTAGTATATCCTAGAGGACGACCGACTTTTACTTTTAATAGCTAGTATCCTAGCCGCGCGCAATACTCTATCTAAGTTATTACAAAACATAGCTAGAACTATTACCTATCTATTCTATAGAGCGTGCGAAACGTATCTCTTTATAACTAACTACCTCCCTTTAATATAGCTAACGATTTATAAAATATCCTTATTCTAGTTAAGCTCATAATAATTCGGCCAGGTTATTAGTAATCGTATTTTATAACCTATGACTATAACAGCGTTAGTCTCGTGTTAACAAATCTCTAGTAAGGTTAGTAGTAGTAGTATAATAATAGGGATAAGTCTGTTAGATAAACGATATTAATTTAATATAATACTACTGAGGTCCATTAATTAAAAGGTGATTATTATGCTTAATTAAGGTATTTCCCCTATTCCGGTCCGAGCGGGGCTCTGTCTTACATTTACTTATTATCGCCGGTTCGTACTTATTATTTAATATATTTCTAATATCTATTTATCTAAATATAGTCGTTAATTTAATAGGACTACCCTATAAAGGATAGATACTACTCGTTTATAAATCTACTACACGCCTAGTAGATCACTCTAGGTAATATAACTAGACTTATCCCTATTTTATTATACTACTACTAACTATACTAAAGATCTATCACTATTCCTATCCTACTTACTAGCCTCCTACTACTAAATGTGGAGAATTCGTTATTAAATATTAGCTAATCCGATCTATGTACCTAACTTATTATATTATTAATTAGGTAATACAAGAGGCGGTCGGAGCAATGTTGCAACCCGCACTTCCTTTCTCAATAAGAATCTTTAGATAAGGAAGGGTTTCTTATTCTTCTATTTGCGTCTATTTCCTTTTTACCCGTTAATATTATAACCTTATACCGAGCATAGCTAAGAGTATCCTATATAACGGGCTCGACCCGGCACAATTATACTTATAATAAGCTAGATAAATAGTATTGACCTTTACCTTAAACCCTTTATAACAGGTGAGATAATTAATAAGAACTAAAACCGATTGCTCTTAGCTATTAGTAGCCCAGTAGCTAGGATGCGCAGTATAGCAAGACTTAAAAGCTTACTAATTAGAAGTATAGCACTATACTACGTTAAAATCTATCCGAGTTTATACCTATATATAGGTTACTAATAGTACTGTTTTATTAGTAGCTACCTCTGTAATAGTATAATAAGGTATATTTAGAGTTAGAGTTATTAGATCTTAGGTATTACTAAATTAAGGATGGGCTATTATTATAATACGTAGCGTATATATTGCTTAAGAAAGTACTTTAAAACTCGCACGTTAGATTCTTATAAGAGAAGGAGGCTTCTAAGATTAGTTCTCACAAAAGGTAATAAAGTAGTAAGTTAATAAACCTTTATTATTATCTAAGTTATCTAATAAGTTAACTAGGGTAGTATATAGTGTTTTAGATAATAATCGTTAAAAGCCTAGGTAGGAGTTGTTATATATTTAGAGCTTGTTCACTACTATAATTAGTCTAAGTAAGACCTACTTATCGCCTTTCTAAATTAATTATAGTTAATAATCGGTAGGATAGTCTATTTACGTAGTACGTAGTATTAAACTTTCTTCGGAAATTCTTTTAAAAAGTAAAATAGATTAGAATGCCTTAGATAGGAATAAGTATAAGCCTTTTAACTTATTTATTTAGTTCGGTTATTTTAAGGAGACTATACTATGCCGATCGTTACCTTAATATAGGATATTACTAATAGCTCTGAAATTTTATAAACTTAGTCGTAAGTAGCACGATTGATGTGCGTATACATAGGTCGCTTTGCTTAGTATACTACCCCGTAGCTTTATCTTTCTCTAAAAAACTAGCGTTTTAAAATAGTAAGTAATTATAATACGCTCTAGATATATTTTCGTAAGCGATATGATTGTAGGTAGTTAGTAATATTTGAATAAGGGTAATCGTATTAATTTTATTAACGTGCTGATTCTAACAAACTTTACTAGCTCGCTAATAAGCTAAAATTAAGCGTGAGCAAATTAACCTCTGAGTTTAAAGTATTAATCAGATACGATTTTATGCGTGATTTAACGGTTTTGAATTAACTAATATGTCTGTTCTATTGCTTATCTTTTGATAGAAAATACTTTATTAGACTTTGGAGGCACCTCTTGGACACGCTACTAGGGATGCGAAAGTACTAAAATATAAAAGAAGTCCGATAATACTAGAACTAAGGCTAGAGTTAGGATAGTCTATATGTAATAGCCCGCTAGTCGTAGTAAGGTATATTAAGGGAATTAAAGCTACGAATACTAATAAATAGTGTCGTAATTATAATAGCTTTTCTAAAGCTATGCTATAAGTCGTAAGGTAGGTAGGGCTTCGGTAACTAATCGTAGTCTTATTAAAAGGGTTCTTAGTAAAGATAGCTAAAAGTAATCGTAAGATCGAATACTAAGTTAATTACTAAAATACCTATAGGAGTCTATCCTAGAGCCCAGCTCGAGTCTATCCTATATATAAGCCTCTTTTTTAAATATATCTTGAATTAGTAATTATAATTTAATTTAATTAATTCTTACTTAGTTTTAGCCGCTTTAGTCTGTATATTCTAGTATAACTTTAATATACGAAGTCCCGTTTAAATATAAGGCGCAGACGCTTCTATAGAAAAATACCCGTTATTGGGGTAGTAGAGCTAAGAGAGCGGGTATGGGTAATATATTAATATAGTATAGACGTTAACGGTCATTGGCTAGTACTTATATTGTATTATAAAAGACTTCTTACTATTTCGATAAGGGGCTACGAAATATTTTAATCGAGGGTAAGAACCCTTTTATATAATGTATTACTATAGTACGTCTTATAGATACTAGAGATCGAGTATTAAGAAGTCTCCGAACGCTACGTCCGAGGGCTCTCGAGAGGCTTTTGGCGGGAGCGAGAGGGTATTATAAGTAAACGACTCGAAGTGATTACTAATAAAGATTTAGTTGTTTATTAGTATTTAGCTATCCTTTGCGCTACTAGTTAAATAGCTAGTTATTATAGGTTTTTTAGGAGGTACCTCGTTAAGTTATGTCTCTGCCGTATTGGGTTAGTAATTTGAGTACCTAAGCGGGTATATACTAATTTAATTCGTCGAGGCTATGCTTAAATCGTTGGCTTGTAGGGGCTATAAATTCTTAAAGTTACTTAACCCTACCGTGTATATCGTTAGGTATTTTAGTATTGTTTCTAGCTTAATATTAAGGCTACTTAGATTATTAATATTAAATAGAACCGTATTAGGTAGTTTTGTTTAAGTTATTATATTAGACGATTTCGAGGACTTACGAGAGGCTAATGGTGTTAACTTAGTAGCTACCTTACTATAACACTACTTAGTTAGTCTTATTAACTAATACGGTAGGTTATAGAAGTAGTCGATCTAGAGCCTTCGATAGTGATTATAATTAGTAGCTCTAGATTTGCTTAAGTACCAGCTCTTGAGGGATCGGTAGCGGTCGTAGGTACTTCTTTAAGCGAACGATATAGCTAGTAGAGCGTTTATATAAATACGCTATAAGAATATAAGGACGACTTATGTATTATATTAAATAGGAGTAGCTGAAGGTTTTATAACCTACATTTTGTAAGTCTTGCTTGTACACGATGCTTAGGTATAGTCGGGCTACCCGGACTAGTCTTGTTCTCGTTAGATTTATTTATACGTTCTACTACTGTACGAGTCCCTGCGTCGGAGCGTAGGGGATACTTAAGATAGTTAGGTTTCCTCTCCCTCTCTAGGGATCGGCTATTAGGCGCGACGCTAGTATACTATATTAAGGTTTTTAAAAAACCTTAGTAATATTATTTTAGTCCCTAAAGTAATAGTAAAAGGGACCGGACTAGTTAAATATTAGCTTTACTGCGAGTTTAGTAAGGTAGACTAGGAAAGGTATTACGTAGCTTTAGCTTAGATTCTAGGTTTAAAGAGGCCTTTTAGTAATTAATCTTCGCAAAGTACTTAGAAACTTCGTTAGACTTAGTGTTTACTATTAGGTAGGATATATTATATCCGAGCTAGGCGGTGTGAGCGATAAGGCTTTCTAGTTATATTAGAAACTATAATTTAATAAAGGACAAACTTCGTAGCGTGTAGCGTTAGCTTATAAAGTTCTAGTGCAATTTATTAAATTTAATTAGGAAAGTTGACTTCCTTATTAATCTTTGGTCGTACCTTGCGACGTGAACTTTTTGTTATTACTGTAGTCCCGTAGTCCCTCTCTCTATTATCTTAAGGAGGTGACCGCTTCGCTTTTATAGCGTTGAAATAATCCCGATCTAGCAAGCCTCTATATAGAGTTTAATATTCTTATATAATATATCGATCGCTTTTCTATTTTCTAACTCGCGTAACTTAGTAAGGAAACCGCGGTATTAGTTCTTAAAAACTTAGGTTTATATTATAACTTAAAACTATTAATGAATTATATTGCTTTATCGTCCTAACTGACTTAGTAAGTAGATCTATAGGTGGGTAGGAATTTGGTATAGGTTAATAGAGTTAGGTTATCTTAGTAACTACTTAATAGTAATCTAATATACTTTTCCTCTCGTGGCTAGATTAGGGACTTATTACTAATCCTCTAGCCCGTTCAGTCTCAAAAAGCACACCAGCAGGGGTCTCCTAGCTTGGTTAAAGCGAATGGCTCTTTAGCAGCCCTGTGCTAATCACAGATAGCGACGCACCACTAAAAAAAAAAAAAAAACCTCTTCCTATAAGCTTAATTACTTACGAATTAATTTCATATTTTTAAATACTATTTTGACTTTTTTTTTTTAAGAATTCTGGGTATAAAAAAAGGGGGGGAAGTAAAATAGGGGATTAATTATTCTTAGTAGGTATATATATAAAAGAATAGCGCATTATCTTAGGCTAGCTATTACTATTTTCGTAGCGAGTGAGCCTTGTAATAGTGCGTCGCCTGTTCGAACCCGTTACAGAATCCGAACTCCTATGTTAACTCCGGTTTAAAGTTCAGACTAACCAGCCTGCTGGGCATCCAGGCCCGAGCTTGGCCACCCGATTCTAGTAGAAAGGGAAGGAGTTCCCACTAGGGAATGATTCGTATACTCATAGCGCTCGTAAAGTACCCGCGTGCAATGGAATAACCGCTATGCACATGACTATCTATGACCGCGATACTAGGTCGTTTCCAATTGATCGGCCTACTCCGGTTCTATTTCGGGATAACAGCCTACGTGTGTCCTACATTCGCCTAAGTATTTATAAATATCGGGGAGATTAATAATAAACACGAACGATACTAACTAAAGGCTAAGAGCTATATAATATCGATATACTTCTTTATAAAAAGGAGACTTTCTCTATTTACTAGTTAATCGAACTTTCTAACCTAAGAACTTTCGGCTTTACTATTTTCTTTCTAAATTCTACCTAAATCAAGTTATTTATATTAAGTCCTTTTTTTTTTTTTAATATTCCTATTATTAAATCCGATTATAATAAAATTCGCACTCGCCGTATTATTATTTACTACTATTATTATTATACTAGTTATAGCTAGAGAGTATAGTAGATTTAGGACCGACTTTAGGGCTTATTTAAACTAGTGCTCTAATACTAACCCCGGGGCCGAACGGTATATTATTAACGGATATTACTAAGCTATATACTTAAGTTATAGACCTGCTAAAGAGCGATATAAATCGATCTAGTCTCTTAACTCTAATACTTAATTAAAACTTTACTAATAGGGAATATATATAGTACTCGAGGCACGAGTTTTCTAAGCGTAAAAATCCTAAAGAAGTATCGAGCGATTTTATAATATTTCGTCGCTACCGGCTATCCTATCGTATCACCCCTTCCTCGAGTCTATATATAATACCGACTAATCCTTAACTCGCTACGTTCTCACTACTACTTTGTTTTTGTTAAGACTATTTACAATCATTATAGTTCTTATTTAGACACCCCATAGCAAAATATTAAAAATTCTTAAAGTTTCCCGCGTTAGATCTAGTTAAATGCTTCCATTATAACTTAGTCTTCAAGGTCTACCTTGACTATTCCCACTAAATACGCTATTGCAAGGATATTATGTATTTTAAACCCCCTAATCCTCAACCACTAATTCCTCCTAGCCTCTTTTCAATCCCGAGTGTCATTATCCCAGGGTACTTTCACGACTTCTTCCCAATGGCAGACGCCTATTCCCTACCCCTAACGACCTTCTTATATACTAGCGCCGCCTCGCTAAGCTTATTATAAGCCGGATCCTCCTCAGTAAGCGGCCTTAGCGCACTTAGAAAAGAAGTAACCGCAGATACCCTTGTCCTTCTACTTACTATATCCTCATCTAGTGCCACTATAACAAGCAGTTAGGTACGACCGTCTATCTAAACAAACCTGCATCATTCCTCTATCTAAGAAGTAGTCGGCCTAGTATATCGACTCGTAAATCTATAATAGCGCCGAGGTCTAGTAGAACTTCCTTAGGACCCGAGGGAGTAACGATAGTACTATCTAGGACCTAAAAAAGATATTTTAATTAAGCTAGGCAGATTTTCTACGTCTTACTTATATTATAAGGAGCGAGGTTTTTAAGGTAAATAATACTTATTATTATTTATATCTCTAGCTCTATTTACTTTATTATTACCGTTTATAGCACGTCCTTAATAATATTTAACGTACGATTTTTAAATAGTATTAAATAAAATAAAAATAGGATAGTTAACTTATTACTTAGCTAAATTACCTTAGGATACTATATATCGAGAGTATAATAAGAGGTAAGAGCTATAAATAACCCTAAGAACTTTAACATTTTTATTTAAAAAATAGCTCGGCGTCCGTTATTTATAATAATAACTACTAACTACTTATATATCTAGCCTTATTCTACCTCTTTAATTTAAAATTACTAATTATTAATAACGGTACGGGAAGTAAAAATACTTTAATAAGTATTATTACTTTTACGACCCTGCTCTTCCCGTATACCGTTAGCTTAGCCTCGATCTAGTACTCGACGAGGCTATACTAGTTCTTATTAAACCTAGACCTATTAAAATAAAATATCCTAAGTAGCGGCTACTCGGGCAGCCCTAGGTCGGTATAACCCCTAATATTAGGGTATAAGAAGTACGCCTCCTTAGTATACTCCCTATTATAAATATTTATAGTCTTAATATCCGTACGCGTTAATAATACGAGCGTAAAAAGCTAGGATATAAGCTAGCCTCTAGCTTTAGGTATAATATAAATAGGTCGTAATAAACTATATTAATAATAGCGTTCTTAGACTAGAAGTAGTAGCGAGAGCGGTAATAGTTTTTCTAATTACTATTATAAAAGATAGCGAGATTCGCTTTTATATAGCCAAAGAGGCGGACGCGGACTATAGCGTTAGTGGTAACGATATAGGATTTCCGGACGATATAGCTAAGAATAACGTAGTCTTTAGAGAGGAGCGTGCCTAGGTAAAAGGGCTATATCGAAAGATTAAGACTATTTTTTCTTTACGTGGGAGGCATGACTACCCCTGAGCAGAAACAAAATGTAGCCAGAGACATTTGGATCAGAGGATGAGTTTAAAGAGAAAAGTCAATAAGGTAGCTTATGAAATTGTGGAATTCGCCGTGTTTAAGCATGTCGTGAATTGCGGCACATTGATTGATTGATCTGATCTGAAATATGTTAACGCCTACTCGGGTTTGGCCGTGTGCCACCCGCCTCAATCCCTGCCTTCCCTCTCCACTGCGTACTTCGAGTTGACCGTTCCTTATCAGCTTATCGTTATTATCATTATTATCGCTTATTACGACGATACTATGTCTACCGCTCTATATCTATTTAAGGCTAGCGGTTTCTTTTCCGATTTTAGATATCTTTTTATACCCTCTTATGTTGGATACTCCTGTATACACTTAGTGCCTCTACCTTGGAGTTCTGGCATCTCGGGGTCTTATTGGACTTGTATCGACTATAGGGCAAAGGACGCTGCTCGCAAGGCCCGAAAAAGGCACTTCTGCCTGACCGGTCTACCAGGTAAAGCTTCCCCTACCCGCAAAACTCAGTCCATCTCCATCGCTCGCCGTCCCAGTCATGCCGCTGCTGCCTCTCTAAGCAACGAAGGCCTGGCTTCAGCGACTTTGTCTCCAGCTCTTCCCGCAAACGAAGAGATAACAATGCTCAGCATCCCAACTTCTTCGTCCCGTGCGTCTGACTAGTCAGACGTCTATATTGTGCTAAAGAGGAGATACAAGCACTATGAATATAGTTCTACTAATAACCCGGCATGGCCGATATCTAGAGCTAATATAGTTCGTATCTCTATTACTTACTTCGTATTACTAATCTCTTAAAAGAGAAAGTCTACCCTATACTTATAAAGAAGATAGTAGCCGATTTTATCTACTACAGAGGCCTCCGAGATAGTTATTACTAAGAATAATATATACTACTACTTTTATCCTATTCTCCTATCCTTATCTCTACTCTCTACTAGCTTATTATAATATCTATTTAGTTATATAATATAGGGTATAGTACTTATAAGAAAAATAGAGTTCAGGGCTAGTACTAAGGTTATAAGCTTAACCTAGAGGGGAGCGAAACGGACGCAAAAGCGAAGTATTTAATAAGAGAGTAATTTATTATTTATATTAGTTACTAAGTAAAATAGAGCATTAGCGGGTTCGGAGAGTGCGAGATCTTTTTAATTAGTGCGTTAAGAATACCTTATCGAACTATACTAATTAAGTAATATTATATTTATTTAAAATATATTAGTTCTCTTTACCGCTTTTTATAAAGATAAAAATAGGCTTACTATAATTTCGAAATTATTTTTATACTATACTTAGTAAGTCTATTATATTTATAACGCTCTATTATCCTTACTTAGTTCTTTCCTAAGACCCTATTTTAAAGTTACGCTTATTATTACCGCACTAGCTTAATATTTATTTAGCTAATAATAATCTCGTTATTATTACTTTTTTATAAAATTATTATAATCTAACTAGGATTTATATAATTACTAATTTAAGCGTTTACTACCTCGACGCGCCTTAATACTAGCTATTTATACTTAAGAAATAAAGTAGCAGACCCGTAAAGGGGTTGCTTTCTAAGCACGAGCTATTTGATTCTTATTAAGCCGATTACTCCTTTATATAGCTATAATCCTTTAGTAAAGGGAGGACTACGTTTGTTTATATTATATTATATATTAAGTAGCTATAAAATACTAGCTCTAATGAGTAGCTTTGGCTGCGTTAAACCATAGTACCGCGAACTGCCTCGTACGTTATATACAAGTCGAAGGAAATATCGTGACTAAGGTTGTTATTGTCGTGCTACTAGGAGCGACCCCAGTTCGGTAGCAATGAGTCTAACGTGGAATGGGTGTTGTTATCTTAGGCAGTGACCTCAGCGCTACGACGTTATGTCAGGTACCCGCCGAAGTTGGCTAGTCCGTGTGCAGGAGGGAGGGCCAGCGTCGTTCCCAGTGTAGCGCGACTCCTTGCTAGAACATAAAACCTCCGTAACTATAGAACAGGGCCCAAGGCAATGACCCACCTTTTCGCTCGACGGGACGAGTGACACTTTGCGAACGACGGCTTGTACATATTGTGTCTGATGGGCTACAGTATACTTGATGAACCCTCCGTCCCTAACAATCATGTTCAAGGCGGAGATCTATTGCTTCAGATGGCCCTTGCGCCTGAGACTCGGCTACGATATGATTTCCCCTACCTGTCAGAAATGCCCGAAATATTAACGCAGAACAATCCGTATCTGGATTCGCTCGTTTACGAGGCGGTGTCGTTGTACCCGGCACGTGAATCCTCGAGACTTTCCGCTGCTACTAGTAATAGATCATAGGAACTTTAGAGTATATACGTCAAACCTTTCCACGCAGCACAGATAGTCGAGCCACGACTCTTAGATGCTAATATATCGTGGTGGACTATTGTATGCGATGATAATTCACTAATGCGAGACCTTCTAAAGGCCTGGTTCAGATGCGAATTTCAATTCACGTTGGCGTTTCAGAAAGACCTATTCCTCGGAGACTTAGCGGCGCAAAAGCAAGACTTTTGCTCTTCACTACTTATTAACATAGTACTTACCTATACCTACGTATAATAGCTATGCCCTCATAACTAACGTAGCTAATTAGTCTTAGGTATACTATCCGCTATTTATAAACCGAGCCGAGTATTAGTATCCTAATACGTTTATATATCGCTTTCTCGCAAAAGCTAAACGTCTTTAAGAACTATAAGTTTCCGAGCTACGGATTACTATAATATAAGCCGGCATCCTATTTAGTGTTTCTTATAACCTATGTAAACTAGACGAGATCGGATAGCCGTACAGAGTTTAGAGCGTTATTTTAGTACGAAAATCTCGCCTTTTTTTAATAAACTCGCTTAGAAATAGTGACCCGAAACGGAAGGGCTGGGCGTATACTGCCTAGGCTCTATATAACGGGGAAACGTAAGTATACTAACTTAAGGTTTTTTTAAAGCTTCTAAAGATTCTAAACTAGTTTTATTTTCCTTTAGGATACTACCCTCGGTAAAAGAGCCTCCTAACTAGCCGCTACCTAACCTTATAAAAGACGGCGGGTAGTATACCGAACTCTAGCTCTAGTACCTACTCGTAGTAGACCTTTAACTAATTCACTTTGGCCATATCTTGCGAGCAAGGGCCAGATTCCGAGTTATTAAGAATTAGTACTATGACGAAGTATTTTCTTCGAATAAAATTATTAGTTTTTATAGGGCTAAAGAGCTTTATAAATAACTAAAAGGTTAGTACGGTAATTTACTAAAGCTACTTAAGCCGAGTATAATTATATTACCTAGTTATCTTTAACTACAGTAAGTAAGCATGCCTATTTATTACTAAGATTTAAAATAAACGGAATATAATTAATAATAGTTAATCGTAGTATATATTACTACTATTTACTACTCACGATATACGAGCCTTTACTTATCGCAAGCTAAGGTTATAATACTACTATATAATAAATTGTTATTAATGCGAAGGAATATCTCTAAACCCTCATCCGCCTTTACTATCTCTAACATAGCTACGAAGCTATAGACCTATTCTTTATTATTTTACTTATGCTTACCGGATACGACTATATTAAGGTACTATTAAATAAAAACTCTCAGTATTAAACTAAGATTCTACGGTCTACCCTCTTTCTAGTTATAAAAGGGTTATACTATTAGCGCCGCAATTACTACTTAGTAAAAGCCTTATTTTGAGTTATAAGGGGACGGATACGTTCGCAAGAGGTAGCCCTTTTAAGAAGTTCAATGTTTTTTAATAATAACTAAGGAGTAGAAAAACACGATATAGTATAGGCTGTGCGCAGTCGCTAGTTAGTTAGTATTATTAGTACGCAGAATAAAATAGGTAATCACATCTTATTAAACCTTATCGAGAGCTACGGGTCGATGAGTGCAGTAGAGAAAACACGTTGATGAGATCCGAACGTTTGTTAACTTGTAGTATTCGTCTAGCGTTGAATCCAAATGCAAATCCGCTTGTGTCTCGGTTCGCCGCCTAACCTCCTAACCGTAACATACTAGCCCCTTCGTCTTCAAATCCTCTCCCCTCCCTTCCCCATTTCCTGGCAAACCACCGGCTAAAACACTCTCATTGCCAAGCTCAATAAAAGTACGCTGCAGTAATTCAATGGTCCTGATCTTTAACCCTATCTCATAAGACTTGTGTTGTTTCTAGTTATCCATCATTCAAAGAACTTCTGTCACGTAACAGGGATAGGTACCGCAATCCACAAAGTGCCCGTCACGTGCTATATCACATAAATATCACTTACATTCCGTATAGACCTTTCTCTGTGGTCTATTTTCACTTTGATAGGTTAAGCCACTTTACCACACTCAGTATGCCCATTGCTGCGCGCTCTAACTCGTGGCAACTTCCCTACAGCACCGCTATAATGTATTGATGGGCGGGGTATGCAGGTGGACAAATCGATTGGTAGGGAGGCAAGTAGCTAGAATAAATAGAGGGAAAAAATCAATTGAAAGATGGGTAGGTAAGGGACACTGTTCTGTAAAAAGATCAGTCTCTCTTGTTTCTCATTGAAGTCGGAGATAGCAAAAGATTCTCTTCTCTCCTATCCGGAAGGGGACGCAATCAACTCGGAGATCCTCAGAAAAAAAACATCTTCATAATCTACAGTCAGTCGAGGTGGAGATGTTTTTGCTCTGAGTAGGTACCTGACTAAAATCATCACCTCTTTTATGTAAAGTTGGAGAGGTACCACGAATCAGTCCTCCGTCAGCACTCCCAATTCTCACCTGAGGTGTATCGGGTGGAATTACTCGTCTATGCGTAGTGCCTTTAAATATCTAAGACCCTCAGCCCTTCCTCTTCCCCTTGAAGACCCCAGACAAGTCAAGTTCTCCTTAGTCGTTCAAGCGGCATTCTTCTGAAGCTCTACATTCTTATGTGAAGGAGCTATCTATTCGTATAGTTTCGCTTTCGAGCTGTAGACTAAGGAGTCTAACAATGCTTTCTACCGAGCTATGTGATTTTTGAGCAAAGATGGAAGTGAAATATGCATGACTTTATAAGATAAAGTCCCACTGTACTCCTCTCCCTTTTGCGAAGCCCTGTTTAGATGGACGACGAAATGTGGTAACTGAATCTTATATATTCATCGTCCTTAATCGGATCTAATTACATACACACCCAATGGCTATTGTAAATGAATGTGGCTGGCAAGAACGTCCTGGCAATTTGGTGCTTTCTGCTGACACTAATGCACGAAAGTACCGTACTCTGGGGAGGCGTCGCATTCTCAGGGCCAGCCTCGAAGAGAGGGGCCTCGGGGCCGCCTCTACTGTCCGAAAAGTATCGAGTGCTTCGACAGCCCGGGGAAGGCTTGCTTTGGGAGAATCAAAGAGACGGGAGGTCCAAAGCAAACGAGAAGAGGGGAAGTGGCAACGAGGTTTGATTCCATATTTCAGACGCTGCACCCGCCACCAATCATCGTCTTGTCTCGAAGACGGATACTACTCCAGAGCTCCAAGTAATTACTGATTACTGGCTGATCACTTCACCCTGTCAGCATGATTGGATGGGAGGAAGACGGATGGGTCTGTTCTGTCTCCCTTGTTTTTCTTAAGCCATCGTCCTTTATGCTTGGCCTTGATGGACTCGTTCGAGCACAGGCAGGATGTCGGCCGATGACATCCGTCTCTAGCGCAGTTGGTCGGTTTCGTGCTTTTCGGCTGCCAATGATGTGAGGGAGCCTTGGCTGCAGATATGTCATCAGGCTACCGGGGCTCATTCTCATTTCTAGCCAGCTCCTCTGATGTCTCGGCCCCCCTTAGGAGACCACTCATTTCTCTTTAAGTTCGGAGATACATCCGTCCGTCTTTTTGTGGCCTGCGATAGTTTCTGACAGTCTCCAATATCGTCTACAGTGCAGCCATCCAACTTTCCCAGTGCCAATAACTGTCTTGTTTGCTTGTCTGATGTATTCGTGAAAGTCACTAGTCTGACCTCGAGAAGTCACCTAGAATTTTCGGTCCCTGTTGCAATCTCGATTACCAGGCAGGCTGTTACTGGAAGAATAAGTCATTGCTATGTAGGCGCAAGTCCGCGAGTATTACCCGGAAGAAGTACCTGTAGGTTTCCCTCTTACAGCGGAATTAGTTCGAACCGTGGGTTGACGAAGAGATCAATTTAATTATATAAATTTCTGCGTAAGTATAAAAAGGAGGTTCTAACTACAGGTTAAGCTAGCTATGATAATCTTAAATAGGGCCCCTAATTAGCCCCTATATAATTAACTATATACCGCGGTCGAATTAGACTTCTAATCTAATACTAACTTTTTTTTTCTTTTATTAATTTAATTATTATAGTTAAAAATATAATTTAACCTCGGGCCCGTTTACTAAGTTATCTCTTTTTCCTCCTTTTCTCTATTCTTTTTATATAACCTATTTTTTTATTTATATATTAACTTTTTTACTACTTACGAATTACTCTAACCCCTTATTAAGTACTATTTTTATAAAAGCGTTAGCAAGGTTATTATTATTATTAATTTAATAAATCTTAAGGATTTTATACTTTTTATATAATTACTTAAGGGCTATAATATTAATTATAAGCCTCTTTTCTTTTATAGTTCTTAACTTAATAAGATATTTATATAACGAGTAAGAATCCGTATAAACGACCGTTAGGATTAGTAAAAGGCTGAGCCGATTAGTGATTCTCTTTAGGCGTTAAGAGAGGTAAATCTAGTATTATTAGATTCGGCGGGCTAGAATATAATTTACCCCCTTTGCTCCTCTCCGTGCCCGTTATTTAGAGGACTTTCCTTTACTATTTATAAATAAAAGCCTACTTATTAAGAGCTTTTACTACCTTTTGCCCGTTTATTTTTATATATCCTCTAGAGGCTAACGGGGTAAAAAAAGAGTAATTAATATTATTAATTTCGTTATAATTTAATTTATTATTATAGGTATAAGGTCTTCTTTATTTTCTAAGTTTCTTAGTAAATACTTTAAGCTATTAATTTAGTTACTTATACTAGGTTTTATACCCCTAAATATACTCTTATATATTACGAAGAATTAGTTAAATTAATTAGAGCTAGTTTTGCCTTTTACTACCCTCGACTTTTTATACTATTCGTACGATTTAGTACGTTCTTTTTTAGAGTAGTTACTTAACTAATATTTATCTTTTTTATAAATAAAGTACTACTTCTTATATTACCCTACTCATAAGTTAAATCTCTACTTATTTAACAAATCTAGGCCTCTTTATTAGTAATTATTATACTTAGCTTTTTTCCTTTTTTTATTATACGTTCGATTAACTTAGTACTATTAATAAGGGCTATTATACGCTTAGAGGTAGGTTTAGTACGGTATTCTTACCTTAATATTAAAACTAGATCTTAGCCTCGAGCAGAGCGTCTCGTAGTCTTTAAGTACTTAGTATAAGGTTATTTTTATTTTTAATACGTATTAAACTATAGTATAAAAATATCCGACTTTTTACTTATTAATTCCCTTATTTAGCTAAGTTTTTATTAGCTTATTAATTTGATTAATAAGCTTTTTAAGGATTTTTACTTACGATTTACCCTCTATTATCCTAGCTATAAATATAAAAAAAATTACCTATAGCTTAGATAAGAGCTTTAGATTCTTATTATAAGTCTCGAAACGGCTTCGGATTACGTTAATAATACTAAGAAAGTTATTTTAATTAAAATTACGTACTACCTCGTAATAATAATTAAATATTTTATTTATAAGTACGATATTAATTACTAAATAGTACTAGTATTCCCTAATCCCGACCTTTTTATAATAATTATAAAATATTATTAGGGTTTTTTATAAGACCTTATACTTCCCTCTAAAGTATAATTTCTCTTTTAGAAAGATCTTTTTAAAGTCTATAAATTACTTCGTATTTATTACTATATTTTTAGTATTTATAAGCGATCCCTGCGTTACTACGTACTATTAATAACTTCGGGTCGTCTACCTCCTTTCTTATTAGCTAATTAGCACCGAATTTCGTATCAGTAATAGCAACGAGCTATAGATTAAAATAGGTAGAATTATTAATTATCGTACTTTTAGTACTATATTTTGCCTCTATATATCCTTTTATAATAATAGATTACCGTTAATAATTATAAAAAGGAAATTTACGTCGTTTACCCTTTTTTTAGATTTATTAAAGCGATTATACGCCTTATTAACTTATACTTAGTTCTATAGTATAAATTCCTTTTCTATAATCGTTATTACTAAGATTTTATATAGCTCTTATAATTATAATTACGTTAGTAATACCCCTCGCCTATAAAGGAATCTATTAACTACTTTTATAATTCCTAGGCTTACTCTTATAAACTATTTATTTAGTTAATAACTAAGGTCGTTTATAATCTCGTAAAATAGGGGTTACCCCTATAGCCCCTTTTTTTTATAAACCTTAGTTAAATAGATTAATATTATATTAATTTACTTACTATTAAGCTAATTTATAATCCTATATATCTACGTTCCTTAATAATCTAAGTTAATATTTACTTATTTATAAAGGATCGGGATTCTATTTAAAATTAAGTTTTTTCCTCTTTTTTTTTACCCTAACTTACTAAGGGTCGTACCCTAGCTTATACCCATATTAATAGTTACTAACGTAATTAATCTTAATAAGAATATATTTAATCCGCACGTTAATTATAATAAACCTATACTTTTACTACTTAACGAATTTATTAGGGTCTAAGAGATTCCCACTTCTTCTCGCTATCTCACTACTACTCTCGTTTTTATTATTTTTAATAATTACTACTACCCTTTTAAATTACTAACTATCGTACTTACTAGGACCTCTTTTTTATTTAAGATAAAAGGGTAGGTTTTAGTAGCCCCCTTTTTTTAGTAGTAGTAGACGTTTATATTATTATAAGAAAATATAATAATTAGTTTCGTAATCTTTACTAGTTACTAATTTCCGCTATTCTATATATTTTTAGCCTCTTAAGCCTCGTACTCTCTATAACTTCTAAATAGCTTCTTTCCTCAACCTACCTCTTCTAAGGTAATATTTTATAAAAATAGTTAAATATAGATACTAAGCGGCTCGTAAAGGAGTTATATAGGTTATTGAGTACGGTTAGTAAAGTTAAGCCCCCCTTTTTTATAAGATCCTAGGCCTTAAGGACTTATTAAAAATACTACTTATTACTCGTACTTAGTAAGGTTAAATACTTTAGAAATCTTTTCTTTTATAGCCTCTTAGTACCCTATTTTATAGTTTCCTAGGTAGTATTTTTTGTAGTTTAATTACGCTAATCTAGTAATTATTACTTATTAATAATTCCTTTTATTAATTTAACTAGTTAATTTCTAATTACGGGCCGGCCGTAGTAAAGTTATTTAGTAAAAAAGCTACTTAAGGCGACGGCGAAATACTAATTACTTAAGTAGTTTGATTAATTAATATAGTTTAATATAATAGACGTTAACCTCTCGTAAGTAGTAAAGGGCTATAATTACTCAATTCCGTATAGTATTTAAAAATCGTCTCTTTTTTTATCTACTTTTATAAGGTTAATTAGTATAAATCTCTTATCTTATATAGTATTAAGAAGTCGTCTTTTTTATATAACGAGATACCTTACTAATCTATAATAATAGAATTTAATTACTAATTAGTATAAGTTTTTTTTTATAGAGGAATTAGTTCGAACCGTAGGTTAACGAAGAGATTAATTTAACTATATAAATTTCTACGTAAGTATAAAAAGGAGGTTCTAACCGCAGGTTAGGCTAGCTATGATAATCCTAAATAGGGCCCCTAATTGGCCCCTGCGCGATCGACTGTATGCCGCGGTCGAATTGGACTTCCGATCCGACAGTACCAAAACAGCTGACTAAAACGGAGCAGTAGATAATGGCCTCATCGAACGACCCCTCCCTTCCTGACATGGTTGCGGCTACGGCTATTTACACGTCTTTGCCACTATACCTCATATCTCTAGGCCAAATGTATTTGATTTTCCTAGATAGAGATATTCAATGCTGGTAATGGATTAGCTCGAATGGCCAGAGAGCCGAACCCATACATTACTAGCAGGGAGCTTTCAACGTTGAATTTCCTTCACTACTAGAGTTTGACGCTGAAAGTCTTAATGCCTTACTTTATGAAACTAACGTAACATACGTTAATGCAAGTTGGGCCTCCCAAGGGAACGATTGGCCCACGTTATAAGACAGGAACACGGCACAACCCCAGCCATCGCTCGCGGATACGTATGGAGGCGAGGTTTGGTGCTCTGCCGATGCGCAATCATAACCCGGCTTCTATCCCCGACCTATAAGATCACTAAATCGGACAATAATAACAACAAATCCAAGTGTCAGCACGAAGGCCGGCACTGCTTTTTCGGCTCGCCAACAATACTCCAAGAGTTCAAAAATCGGGTTAAGTAGGGCGCATACGCTAAGCTCGAATCCATCAGATGGTAGGATGATGACCCTCGAAAGAAAGAGTAGATACAAAATCAATGGAGATGAGCTGGTCGAGTAGAGAAACACCCGGCGCCCCGAGCAGAACAAAGATCATCGCGTTAAGGACTAAGCTGCTGCAAGACGATCCCGGCAGAAGATGAAGCAGTACGAGCAACATCTTGTGGTCAAGGAGCAGGAAATAGCTTAGGAGAATATTTATCTTGAGGCGTGCCTGACAGTACTCAAGAACGAAGTGTTGACACTTAAGAATGAAGTCCTACAGCACGCGGGCTGCGACTGCGAGATGATTCAGGAGGACATCACCAAATCTGCTCGTAGCTTTGGCTTAGGAGTCGCGCAGACTGACATAGAAACAAACTTATCCACGGAGGGGGAAAAGCAGCGCCAACAATGGCTTTTTTCTCTTGAGGAGGAAGGCGAACCTTTCATGCACATGTCAGGGACAACATCTTATGCTGGAGTTGGTGGTGAGATGCCAGAGAGAGAACCATCTGAGCACATGGGGACGTGGACTTCAGGGGCAGACCCTCGGCGACGATGATCTGCCGCTCAACGAGCAAGGCTGTGAAATCAAGTTGATGAGGTTTCCGGGGGATAAATCCAACTTTTATCAGATCAAAAGACAGCTCCACGAGTATAGATAGTGATGAATTTTCTATGGTAATTTCACATGTTCGGACTGTTAGCCGACACAGCTTGTTCCTACTACCTGTAATTCCTGGGCCCAGCTAGCCCACAATAATTTGCATCTGTTCATGAGAGCCTGGAACGATCCATTGACTAGATCATCAGCGGCCGACCTTCAAAGTAGCTAGTTAAACGTGGAATAAGCCAGGAACGAATGATAATGCATGTTCCAAGCAACAGCGTCAGCAGTAAGTAGCTACTAATCACTTACGTCCAGCCTCACAAGATACCTCTCTAACAGAGCTGCTGTTCCATCCACGCAATGAAAACCCAACTACATACTAAAGCCTACTCTTCAGTCACATCCCTGCATAGGCTGCATCTCGACGTCGTTGTCTTTCCTTTCATCCTGAATGATGCAAGCCAGTCAACTTTGAGGAACCTGCTATACACCGGCGCCCCCCTCTTATCTTTCGTTCACCCCCTTGCCACACCCGTTAACCTGTCGGATATCCGAGTACTTATTCGGATAAAGAAACAGCCACATGAATGGTCTCCTCACATTGACTTACGACTGGCTTTCGTATGGCTGTCATCGAGATCTCGCATCCGCTCCTGGGTGTCTATGTAGGCGAACGAGACAATCCGGACGCCCCTCCCCGTTCTCGCGGAAAACGGATTGGTCAAGTATCTAGGATGACTTGGCTCTGTGACTGCATGGGTGCCGAGCGGGTACGGCGGCAATTGCGGGTATGACGGTATGGCTTGGCTTGCTAAAACCCTTGCCGACGGAGAGGCGGTGTGTAAATAAGTATGATAAGCAAGCCTTCCACATGTCTGATCTTAAAGAGCCGTTTCAAAGTGTCTAAGACCGTACTAGCGTGATAGGGATTCAATGTAGTTACTGAGGTTAGTGACAGCTAATCCAAGGCCTAGAAGATAGATATTTGCATCTGCAATGTCCACAACCTCAGTTCCCAGGATGTTCAACTATGCTCCTCCCTGCTGGGACACGCTTTGAGTAGCTCCGTTTGTGGGAATAGGTACTGAATATCAAGTCATTCACAGTGCACCAGAAATATCTATCTTGCAAAGAGCCAAAACCGACCATCGGGAGGGGGGGGGGGGAGGGTTTTGGTACGCAGTGTTTGATTGGAGAAGAACTGCCGGAGACTACTCCGTGAGGTGCGGGTGGGGACGACAGATCAGCAACGATCAACACACCGTTGCGACTTTAAACTTTTTGTAATTGGTTCCGCTCTGTTACCGGCTTGCGGCCAAGAACGAAGTTCCAGATGTAGGATTTGCCACGATTTTGCAAGATTTATCGCAGCTCGTTCACAATAGTATCTGTTAAGTAGGAGATACAGCCAAAAATCAGATTGGAGCTTACAGTACCCGTCAGGTTTGTGCAATATTTCAAGTGTCAATGATCCACACAGGATGACATCAATCGAATCACTGATGAAATCATTGATTGCTAGCTTACGAACCTTGCCAGAGCCTAGTCTCGTCATAATCTCTCGCTTTTAGCCGAAGCATAACAGATGCTTGTTCGAAAACTTCCAGGGCTTCGATTGGCGGAATCGTCTGGGTTCAGTCAGCTTCTACGATAACTTTACACAATTGTTATTGCGGACCCTCGCTCCGTCTTATGTTTCTGCTGGAAAAATGGTGGTTATATTTACACGGTGTATTACGCCCAAGAAATTTAGCATCATTCTTGCTTCGAAATAGATTTTATCATTGTCGAATAATTTTGTGAACTATCTTTTCATTTGCATAGCTAAGTATCTATTACACGAGGCTATAACTACGAAGTCTCCGCTGTTCCGAAGGCGCAAACGTTACACGGGTCTTTTATATTATATCAATACCTAAGAAACAATAACCAAGATCCTTATTAAGAACGCACGTGTTTTTGATAGCGAGGTCGTTCGTAATGCTAGAAACGTTTTGTTTACTAGGTCGGCTAGTAATATCTAAGATATAGTAGCTAATAACTCCGAAGCCGAGGATTTAGATTATGTTATCGACGGCTATAGCTATATATTAATTCCCGGCTTAATTAACGTCTATATAAACATAAAGGGTATTAATATATTATTAAATACCTTCGCTAACTATAGTATAACTACCGTTATTAATCTTAGTAGTAGTACTAAGTAATATTAATTTTTTTACGTTTATGCTACTAGTAAAACAAACTTACTTACTATCTTTATTTCTAATATAGAGGTAGTACTAATAGAGACCTATGGGCTAGAAGTCTATAGTAATATAGCTATAGTAGAGATTTGTATACGTAACGATACTATAGCTTTTGTTTTAATTAAGTTAAGTAGCCCGGATAGCATGGATTTAGTTAAAGTTTCCGTTAGCCTATATACGTATAATAATAAAATACTTAAAATTATTATAAACGTTGCGTACGCCTATAATAAGTTAGCCATAGCCCGTACTATTAGTAAAATATCTTATGAGCGTACTATAAGGGCTAGTTTTAATATTTTTACTTATGCCCCTCTCGATATACTTATTAACGTAGTAATAGCTAGAGAAATAGCTATATAGGGCAAGGTATTTATTCCGACGCTTATTATAATAAAAAATAAGTATTATTAGAATAACTATTTTTTAATTACTACGGATTTACTACTAGCCGAGGCATAGAGCCTACTTCTATTTTAAATATTAAGGATACTAAGAGTAGTAATATAGCGCTAGGAGTTATAGCTAAGAGTAGTTATATAAACGCGATAGAGAGTATATAAATACTCTATATAGCCGGCGTTACGATTTATATAAGTATAATAGCGAATCTAATTCTAGGAACTTAGGTACTATTTAAGGAGAGTTTTTACGAGGAGTTATACTTACTTATTAAGGCTAGTATACTAACTATAGATATCCTACGCTCTATAACTTACGTAGCTTCTAAAGTATTTAGCCTTAGCGATCGAGGTATAGTTCGAGACGGTCTTAGGGTAGACCTCGTACTTATTAAAAGAAATCTATTAAAAAATATTAGTATTATGTAAAAACTTAAGGGAGTCTAGATCTAGGGCGAAAATATATTTATATACTAAATCTTATTTTAAAGTTACGTAGGTTTATTATAAATCGCGCGCGTCGAAGTAGCTTTTGGGCTAGAAGATAATCTAGTTAATCTCGATTATTAATATTCGTATTCTTAATACTAAATAGGACCGTATTGTATTAGAATATAGTTATAGATATAAGAGGGTTGAAGTACTTCGATATCATAGCCTATCGATTATAGGACTCGTTATATGTGTTATGAAGATGTATGTTCGAGTTAAAATCAAGGAATTTAATGTAATGCTATGACTTAGTAAACTTAAGACGATTACGTTACTTTTTATTATTATGATCTTATTTTGAATTAAAACGTGAAAATAATAGGATATAATAAAGGCTAACGGAGCTAGTTAACCGCGTTATTATATATATTTATAACTATTACTCCTCGTTATAAATATAATTCTACTTTATAACTTAACTTATTATAACTTTAATAGCACGGATCTTATTTTTAAACTTGATTATAAAAGCTCTATCTATAGGATCTGGCATAGGGTTATTCCCGCTACTAAGAACCCGCATACCGTGTATCGTAAATATTAATATAATTTTTACTCTCTCGTTCTATTTACTATATGTAAATAAACCCTTACTTAATGCCTTTACTTACTTCTTAATATCTAAGAGTAATACTTTTGTGCGACCTAATACTTTAGTAAGAGATATATCCCTAAGGATATAATAAGCTTTTCTAATTATATTACGTACTATAAGTATTATAATACCCGTAGGGAGCTAAGTAAAGAGGTCCTTTATAATAAATAAATAACATTCTACTATTTAGTAATTATACCTTATTATCAATATACTACTAATAGTATAAAGGCTAGCTATTATAGAGCTCGTATAGCTAATTTAGGTAAGTACGGCGTTATAATAATCGAATATAGCGGTACTAGGCTGTTTTAAATAAATAAATAAGACTCGTAGAGTAATAAAATCGTATGTTACTCTAACAGAATATAGTTATTAATAAATAATAAAAAACCTACGTAATTTCTTAGCTTAATATAAAGAGAGGCGTTAGTACTAATAATTACTTACTAAAGAAATATAGCGGATTTAAAAACATTATTATTTACTATAAAACTACTAAGAAGGAAGAGTTACTAATATATTAGTTTATTATAAAGCGTTATATAACGATTATAATTAAGTTAAGAAGCTATAGAGTTTATAATAAATTAAGTAGCGATCTTATAAAGGGTATATTCTATAACGAACACTTCGAGGCTATAAGGGTTTCTACTAACCTCTAACATTAGATTTTATAAATAGAAATACCCTCGAGTACCTAGACGTTCGAATATTTTAATAATAAGAGGCCTTAGAACTAGTATCTTAGGGGAGGTAACTATAGCTATTTTCCTAGATAGAGATAATATTAGTTAACTAATAATATTATAATTTAATAACGACTTAAAATTGTATAAGTACTTATAAAAAAAAGTAATAAAATCCCTATGCTATATAAGAAGCTGCGTAGTATATCTTTTTTATAGTACTACCTTTTTTTTTTAGAAATATAATAAGACCGTAGCCTATGTCCTCTAGGCAAATAGACGACTATATCTACTTTAGTAAACCCTATAAGTTTAAATATCGACTTTATAATAAACGAGATCCCTTATTCCTAGCTAGAGTCTATAGCATAGCCGCTACTTATAATAAAGTTAAAGAACTCAGATCCTACTCTAAATCTAAGAGCTTAAATATATAAGTAGTAAAATCTCGGCTTAGTTTTATTTTCGTTTTTACTAAATCTAATTCTAATACGACCCTCGTTATATATAGCTACTCTATTAGTTATTAAAATACTAGTTTATATTGTTCCGAATTATAGTAAAGGTAAGTAGGTAGAGTTTAATTTAACGTACTACTAAGGCGGCTAAGATAGCGTTAATAAGTAAGGCTGAATAAAATTAGCCGTATCGATTAAGATTAGTACTAAAGTTAATAGATTTTAAACTAGAGATAAAGAGATCTCTATTAATTAGATATAATAAAATATTATTTTAAGTCTAAAACGTATTAATAAGATATGTTAATGTCTCGTTAGCTAGGGAGATCTTAGTTTAGTACGATACGAGTAGAACGTAGTTAGAAGGGCTAGGAGGCCTATATCCTCTTCTAATCTAAGAGCTTTAATAAAAAATAAGTTAATTATCTAAGTATACGTAATAAAATACTAGGAAATAGTTACTAAGCTATTAGTAACCTAGCTATATAGCCTCTCTATAGCCTCGACTCTATACTAAACCTAAAGTCTACTTAAATAAGAAAATATATATTAGTAACTAGATTATTATTAACCTCGCTATTTTAGATATGTTATAATACTTATTTTAACGCCTATAGGTATCTAAGAGGAGAAGATTAGCGTTAGTTATTAAGTTAATCTAGCTTTAAAAATTATTAAATTCTTATAATTTCTATATAATATTATTTATAGTACTATTACGGCTTTTTTAAAACAAATCTAAAACTTGTTAACTATTCTTATACGCCACTAAAATATTAACGAGCTTTTATTTCTAAGCTTCCCTCTAAGTAATTCTTTTAGTAACGGAGTATATATACGATATCTTAGATAAGACGTAAATATAGTAAGCTAGGCAGACTCCGTCGTACTATTATTATTAAGGTTAAAGTTAGTATTACTAAGCTATTACTATAGCGTAAAGGAGGTAATAGAGAAATTAAGAAGAGATATAAATAACCTTTACTTTCCGCTTTTAGTAGTTTTAGTATTACGTTAGATATCTACTAGAAAGTTCGCTACTTGAGATAATTATAATTAATATTTAATATACTATCGCAAGCTGCTAGTACTTATATCCGCTTCTGTTTATATAAAGTAATCTGAGGGAGACGCGGCTTACCTTTTAAGAGCAGCGGCAATAACGGCCTATTGTGAAGTGGACTCGACATTACTTAACTTTACGAAAGGGACGAGATTTAAACGATCGGCGGTTAGGTTGAACAGGTTTCAAGCAGTGATGGGTGATCGGTCTATTTCTAATAGGAATTTCCTGCTCCAACCATCAGGATCAAGCCGAAGGCATTCTTAGGGGCACGGGTACTTGTACATACGTAGCAGCGCTAATTAAGCGTTTGAGAATAGGAGCCAAGCCTCCCAGCTGCGTTTGTGGGGCGTCAGTCTGTTATGCCCCTTGTTAGAAAAGGCAATCCATCATGCACTGAGCTCCCCTCATTAGTCAAGCGGCTGATGACGGCTGAATGATGCGATTGCAACGTCACAAAGTCCTGCCGTTCAGTAAGATGAAAGTTGGAGATGCCTTAAAATTCATAAGACGGACTGCCGAAAAGAATGCATATAGCACCGTGACTCGCGTCTTGTGTTACGCACAAATCAAAGCAAAATTTGTTATTGAGTTGGTCGTTGTCGTGCTGCCAGGAGTGATCTTAGTTCCGCAGCAAATAGTCCAAAGTGGAACGTGTATTCTCATATCAGCAATTGACCTCAGCGCTGCGATGATGTGTCAGGCACCCGCTGAAGCTGGCTAGTCTCGTTCCCGGTGTAGCGCAATTCCCTGCGAGACGCACACGCCTGTCTTCACGCCTCACCACGTATGCAGCAGTGCTACATGTCGCTTCCTCTTTTGCTCACATTCTCGATGTTTGAGAGTCCAAAAATGGCTAAGACGTCCCCGACATCGAGTAGTGGCTGTGGTGGCTTGTTAACACAATAAGTGGGGTCCGGACGGCGGCTAGCAGTGCCCGTCGGCGCATGTTTGAGTAAACTACTGGAAAGTGTCCATACTCGTGCCCGCCCCCACTTTTTTGGGCATTCGGATCTCATCACCCACTAAAGTGGGTGCTTTTCAGCCAAACGGCCATGTCACCTAAACGGGCATCTTGTGTAATTCGGAAGCTTTGAGCCTAGGAAAAAGATAGAAATATAGATAACTCTTGAGAGATTATATAGTCTATATTACTTAACGTTACTGATAATATGTGGCTATTAAGGGCGTGATTTATAAATTAGATTTTGGACTTTTATATAGGTGCCCGTTTGGATGACATGGCCGTTTGGCTGAAAAGTACCCACTTTAGTGGGTGATGAGATCCGAATGCCCAAAAAAGTGGGGGCGGGCACGAGTACTCAGTTCTGAGTAACATTCTGTCTCCGCCCTTTTAGCGTGGTGGTCTTTACACAGTCAGATCGAATAAAAATCGAAGCGTGTTACGAAGGGGACCGTTTTATCTATGTGCTATTTATATCCGATAAGAGCTTATATATTTAGTATCGAAGCGTAGGACTATTACTATAATATTACGTCAATTCCTCCCGTACTAATTATATATTATATAATCCTTTACTAATTCTCACTACTTAGTTAGCTTCTAAATATAGGCTAAGCGAGCTAAATTTATTATTATCCCTTAGTAAAACGCTATATAAAAAGCTAATAGCGTCCTAGTCGGCCTTTTTAATAAAGCGTATAGCCTTAGCTAATTAATTAGCCTCGGTTTACCTCGCGTTAGCTTCGGCTTATTTTATATTTTATTTTATTCCTAGTCTATTCTATATTTCTTAAGAAATTAAGAGCTAGTTAAATACTATAAAAACCTTTTATTATATCTTTAATAATAAAGCCTTAAACTACTTATAATTAGTAAATAGTATAGACCGAATTACTATATACCGTGTTTTTAATAATAAAGCTATAAACGGTATATAGCTAGCTTACTACTTATATTAATAATATAAGTAAAAAGAGGGATAATACTTACTCTAGGGTAGCTCGAGGTAAATAGTGCGGCTATAGACTTACTAAGGAACAATAGGCGCTATTTATCTTAGCTAAGTAGCGAGCGGTTTAGCGTTAATATTATAAAAAGTAATAGTAAATAGGGAATAGTACTTCTTATTCTTATCCTATAGTTTACCTTCGGAATTATATTAGGGAGATTTCTTAGGCTTTTATTATTTTTTATTATTACTTAACGCTCGAAAAGCTACTTATTAATACGCCCGAAGACGAATTATTATATTAGTTATTAACGCTTTAACGTTCGTTATATTTAAGTCGTGTTTTATTATAGCTATATTATATTATAAATTATGCTATATTTTAGTTATATCGAGGCTTATCCCCGCTTAATATACTTTATAAATATAATATATTTAATATATTATACTAAATACGCGCGAGAGACCGTTAGCTAGTATAAGTTTATACTTAACTTTCTAGGACTAAACCTATAGGTAGATTTTTAATGCGTAATAAAACGAATACTTAGGCTAATAGGCGGGGTAAATCTAGGGTTCTTTTCGAGTACTAGCTTCTTTATATTCTAGGATATTATTAATTAGTAATATATTACTATTTAGGAGTATATTAAAGACCTATACTACTACTTAAATACTTATTAAAAAGGAGTTAAAAAAGTAATAAATTACTATACTAAGTACTTAGGAATAGATAGAAAATTCTTAAATTATAGGTCGCTTTTTTTATTATTAAGTATAATAGTATCCTAAACTTATAACTCTCCGAAGTTTATAAGAATATACCGAGCCTATTTAAATCCCTTATATCGTTACTTTAATTAAGATAAATAGAGCTAAATACCCTCTTTCTCTTTTTTATAAAAATTAGAGCTCGGATAGTATTTTCTAATCTTAATAACTAAACCCTCTTATATATTACGCTACTATATTTATTAATACCGAGCTTAAAAAAAGTAAGGATAGTATTTATTAACGTCTTAATATTATTTATATAATAAAATATAAAGTATTATAATACAATTAGTTATAAATAAAGCTCTACGTTCTCTAATTATATTATATAATATCGTAAGAGCCGGAGCGGGAACTTTAAATTAACGCCCTTAATAAGTAGCTAGCGTATATATTAGGTATTAAGTATTATACGTACTTAGAAAAATATTAGTATAATAAGTAGTACGTTCTAACTATTTACTCGTACTAGGTTACTATAGCTTAAGAGAGTAGACGCTAAGATCGAAAAGTTATACTTTGGGTATTATAAGAGGGTAGTATAGAGAGGACGGATATTATTAAAAGATCTACGTAGTTACGTAATTTAGTAATAGTTACTAAATACTAATATAACTAAGGTAGTAGAGATATTATATTACTTAATACTAATATTAGGGAGGCTTAAGAAAATAGTTAATAAGCTTATTATAATTAGCCGTATTATAACCTCTAGTTTAGCTTAATACGTACTCTTAATTAGTAGAGGTTATTAGCGCTTATATTTTATATGATTTTAATACTTTATTTACTTCTTTATTAAGCTAAATAAAGCTATATAGCTATATTATAGTATACTTAGTAAGTAAATAGCTAAACTAATAATAATAGTATATCCTAGTACTAAGACCTCTTTACTTCGTTTATTTACGTTAGGGCTGCGAAGGAAAGGTTTATAAATATTAATAATTCGCCCAAAACGTAACCTTCGTTATCTTCTTTAACTACTATAAAAATAGAGTTATTACTTACTAATACGAGTCGTTAACGTTAAGATTTATAAAATAGGCTATTTATAAAGTAATATACTTTCGGGCTCTAAGTAAGATAATAAGCGGCCGATAACTAAGTAAAACTATATAAAGTATATACTATCTAAACGGTATAATACTATATAAATTTTTATAAAGTATCGATTTTCTATTTACTCCTTATTATAAAGCTTAATAACGTAAAAGTACCGTTAGGATTATAAGAGTATAATACGTTATACTATTAATATATAGTAATCTTAGGCACCGTATATACTTATTTACGATATTAGTTACCTATTATTTAGACATTTTAATAAGTTCGGGAGTGGGAATACTACCCTATATAGTATATCCTAATAAATTTAATACTTAGTTAGTACGCCCAGAGGCTAAGCTAAGAGGGTAAGTAACGCTACCTATCTATATTTACGAAATTAGTGTCCCGTTTATCTAAAGTCCTTAAGGAAATTTAGGAGTAGGATAATAACTTATAAAGTAAATATTAATAGTATATTAATACTTTAGTATAGTACCCTAACCGGTACTTTATATTTTTATTAAAATCCGAAGTATAGCCCCGGATCTATTATATTTATAGAGTGGGTTCTATGCTAGTTTTAATAATATTCTGCTTATTATTAATAATAATACTGCGGGGTATTAAGGTAATGGCCGCCTTGTTAATAGGCCTAGCGAATAGTTTACTAGTAGTAAGACAATGCCCTGCTATATACCCCGTCTATCTCGAGTCGCTTACGTTATTAAAATCGTTAATTTATAATTATTTAGTTAATATTTATTAGTAAAGACGTTATAAATCTACTCTTCTTATTTTTAAATACTCCCTTAATAAACTCCGATCTTAATTATTTCTATTTTTAATAGTATACTGCGAATCTCTTAACTCGGACTACTTTCGACTACTCTAACTAGTTTTATTATCTTATAATAACTTTTACTTTTTAATTATTACTATAAATCGCGTAGTAGTATAGTACTATAAGTACAGAGCCGTCTTATATACCTAGGGGGACGGTAGCCCTTTTAAAATAATCTTCCTAAATTATTAACCTTTCTTAGTTAAACTAAATCTATAATCTTATTTATATTACTTAGGCCTTATTTTATAGTATACCGAATAGGAGTACTTTTAGGTTAACGCGACCTATATTAACTAAGCTAATAATATAGAGCGTAATTTATAAGTTTAATATATAGATTAGATATATAAGAGTACTACTTATATCTCTATTTAGCTCGGTTTAATACTTTTACTAAAAGGACTACTCTAAAATACTCTCGCTCTTATTAAAATACTAAAAAGTAATAGATTTAACTAATAAGAATTTATACTTAAGCTCGCGAGCCGCTCGTACTAAACTTATTTTTAAGTTATTTAGGAGTACTTACTTAGTTTAGAAATCGAGCTCTATTATAATAATAACTAAATAAGATAATTCGATTTTTAAAAAATCCTATATATAGAGGTAGATATTAACGAGTTTCCCTAATCGGACGACCTCGATCCTTTGCTACTCGTTATAAGCCGTATAATTAATTAGTATCCGGAACTAATATAACCGCTATACGACCTACTCGTCGCCTACTACCGTACTAAATATAAAGAAACTAAAAATAGGGTTTTCGCCTTACTTAGATTTATAAAGCCCGAGGAGCGACGTATACTTAGCTAATTCTTTCTTAATTATACTATAGCTAAAGAATACGTACTTATTATAATACTTACGTACTTAATATAATATCGCTTCGAGCTAGCTTATAAGGACTACTAGCTAATAATACCTAATTTAAAAAAAATTTTCCTCGGACTCGGGGTAAAGTTAAAAACACGGAGGAGGGTAATAATACGTTAAGTAAAATAGCTAGATTATTATAATTAGGATATATAATTACTATAACTACTTACTCTCTAAGACTAAAAAGAGTAAGACTTAGGTAGTGCGTATTTAAAAAAGGCTAAAGAATAAACTAAAGTACTTAAAAGTATTAGTATAAGGCTAAGTAGGATATAAGCTATAGTTTTTTTTATTTTTTACTCTAGCTATTGCTATAGTCTAGTATGCGTTTCGCTTCTTATAAGCTAATAGCTTTTAAACTTTTCGTATAGAGGTTACTTAGGCACTAGCCTTGAAAATTATGTTAGGTAACGGTATAGCGGCTAGTAATTGGGCATATTAGTCTATTACTTACGAGGCGAGTATAGTATTATTATTACGTCTCTAACCTAAAATAGAGAAGGGATTTATAGCTATAATACCTATATCCTATATTATAATAGAGGATTGAGCATGGGTTAAGTATATACCTCGATTATACAATATCTAGGTCTAATAAACTATTAGACCTTAGCCGGCTATTCCTAAGTTATAGCCCCTCGTTTTTACTATAAATTCCTTATATTAAGCTAGCCTAACCGGTTATTATAATACGGTTCGGCTATGCTTTTATTCCTTAGATAAATAGGACGTATAGTAGCGGTATTAGCTTATTTACTAAGCAATAATATACGCTATTTAACTACCTATATACTTATTTACTAGCCGCTATATATAGCCGAATAGTATAAAGGTACTTATAAAGTATATAATAGCTAATACGAATTATATTCGTGTGCTTATATTATCTAAAGGCTAATAGTAATTAGGATACCGACTTTTCGAATAGTTATATAGACCGTTCGGAGCCGAAGTTAGATTTCTTAAAGTAGACCGTAAGGTAGCTCGCTAGTCCTACTATTATATATTATCCTATCTCCTCGTTTTCTATATAAATTAAAGGATCTAGCTATTATTAAATATTTAAAAAAGCTTATTATAGCACGTTATAGCTCGTTATAGCTTTTTATAATTTAGAAATATATAAAAAAAAAGAGATAGTATATATATAGTATTATACTTCTCGTACTAAGTATACTATTATAGGCCTTAAGTACTATTAGTAATAAGGTAGGGCCGTTAGCGATAGTTTAGTCGCAATAGCCTCTAGTTTTATTTTTAAATCGAGTTACCTATTTTTAGCCTTTATATTATTATAATTAAGCCTAGACTAGGATATACCTAGGACGTTTATTAATAATAATAAATAAGCTCGGATAGCCTAAGGATACTACTCTAAAAAACTCTTATATAAATATATATAAAGCCCTAAGCTAGTTAAGAGGGATACGTTTTTATATATTTACGAGCGGTACTAGCTTTTACTTAGAGACTTAGCTATACGACGCGCTAAGCTAAAACACGTTATTAATATAACTACTATAGAGAATTATAATTTATTAAATAGTTTAAAGCGATGTATATTAGGGAATGCCTTTGGGGGATGCCTTTGGGGGATGCCTTTGGGGGCTGCATTTGGGGGCTGCGCTTTGGGGGATGTATTTAAGGGATGCCTTTGGGGGATAACAGTCTGGGGCTGCGCTTTGAGGGATACAATAACCATGTTAACCAGTATTACCACTATCACTACCGTTCTTAACATTTTCCAATACGAAGTCCAGTGCTTTTTTAATAAATATTTGCCTTAGGCATTAAGGGGTTAAAACGATGGAAATAGTAATACAAAGTAGCATGTCTTCCTTAAGGGATACTAATACGACACCATTAACTATGTCTAATTAATCGGCGGCGCTTAGTAAGCAGGCTAAAGTCTCTATAATTAGATAAATATAAACGCCGTAAGGAATAAGGTAAATATAAGAACGAGTAAGCTATCACTAGTATAAAGGTTAATCTATACTTAGCCTTCTATTTATTATCTCTATCTCCTAGAGATAGCATTAGACCCTTCCCGTTTATATATAAAAATTCGTACTTACTCCTTATATAGAACGCTCATAGTTTATAAAACTACTATAGCTATATTATTAAAAAAGGAATATAACGAGCTAAAAAACGGTCTAAATATACTTCCCGTCCTTCTTAAGCAAGTTTAAGTAATCCTAGATTTCTTATAGTACTTATTAAATAACTACTCGCTTTTATTAAATTCCCTATTATAAAATACTATTTTTTACTCCCTATTAAGAGTTAAAAACGAAGTTAAGTTTTTTAATAAAACCGTTCGGTAATATCTCTACTACTTTAGTTAGTTTAGTTAATTATCGAGCGTTAGTTTAGTTTATAAACCCTCTTTAATATAAAATTCTTTTTTAGGTCCTAACGTTAATAAGCTTATTAAGGCGTAAGTATGTGTTATATCCGTTCGCTTACTATCTAGTTCCTCTATTATAACCTATAGGGAAGAAGCGTTTAGTATACTTCTAAATTTAACATTGCTTATAAGAACTAATATAAGTTTAACTAGAGTTAATCGTACTACTATTAGAGGATACCGAGCCGACCTAGTATTTTATAATATATATTTTATTAATTTAATAATAGAGCATAGCCCTAGGTATAGGGCTAAACCGAATATAACGTCTTTTATTAACGTCGGCCCCGATTATAACCCCAGCCCTATTACTAAACTAAGAACTAGTTATAGGTCTTTCTCGAGGTTTATTATAAAATTAATTAATAAAATAGTCGAGTATGTCCACGTTAGTTAGTTATAATATTATAACTAAGCTTATTTTAAATAAAGGCTAGATTAATTTTATTTAAAACGGTATATTAATAACGTTCTTTTTTTTACTCTTCTTTAATTAGTTTATAGCACTTCTATACTTTATACTATATACCTATTACTTATGCGGTTCTTAGAGCCGTTTTTACTCTCGGGAGCCTTTGCGTTTACTAAAGGGTTTAATAGTATAGTACTACTAATTAATATTAACGCGGCAGATTAAATATTAAATTATAATAGAAATTATTAAGTACTCGCAATTATTAATTAGAAAATAGAGATATTTAACGGCTTTAGAATATAACTAACTACTTTTTTTTAATAGAGTATAAGGGTCGATAAATATATCTTAGAACTTCGTAGTGCTATTATTTAACTAAATAAAAGATCTTATGAAGTAGGTATTACTTAGGTTATTCTTAGAGTATTATGTTTTTATTTATATTAACTAGCTAGGACTATATTAAAAGGACTTATACTACGCTTTCTTTTACGCTTATATTTTTAAATAGTATTTAGGTTAAGTACTTTATTATTAAGAACGATAGCCCTCGGGTCCTACTTTAAGAAAGTATTACTTATATAAATTATTTAATTAATAGGAGCTACCCGCTAGCTATCGTATTAAAAAGCTGCGGTATTCGGAACTTAATAGCGGACTAAGCTCTAGATAACTACGGATTTATTAATAAATATATACTATATTAAAAAAAGCTACTATAATATTTATAATATAGAAAATTCCCTAAACTCGAAATTAGTAATAATTAGCTTTAGGGTAGCTAGGAGGGGTACGTAAGGGAGCCGAGAGATAATCCGTAACTAGCTAATTAAAACTATTAACGGAGTTATTTTAAAATATATACGGACGTACTAAAGCCGTTAATATTATAAGAAATGTTTTACTAGCCGCCTACCTTTCCGCTTTTTTTTAATATAAAAGAAGGTCGTAAATTTTAGCTTTTTAAAAATAGCTTTAGGGTTTCTAGAGACTAGAATCTACTTATTAATTTTAGTAATACTCCTAAGTAAGACTATAGTTCTAAAATAGACTAGACTATTATTAGTAGGGTGTGTTTATAAAAGCGGGTCGTATATTATTAATGTACTTTTGTTATGTCCCTTTCCTTTGTGCGTACGCGCATTTATAAGAATCTCGTTATACGTACTTCGCAGCCTAGTTCTAAGAATACTTTGAATAAAGGTCGTCCCTCTGAGTCTCTCTACTATAGGGATTATAAATAGTAAAATAAATCTGTTTTTTTAAAGCTATGGGTATTTTAGAATCTTCCTAAAACTTTATAATATATTTTTAAATATAAAAAGTAGATTCGTATTTTTGTAACCCGAGTACTTCGATTTTTAAATAGATTCGATTCTAAAATAGATCCGATTTTAAAATCGCTTATATTTTTATTAAGTACCCTGATTCTAGAACAGATCTAATTCTAGAATCGCTAGTACTTCCGCTAGGCCTCGATTCTAAAACAAATCCGCTTTTAGAATTACTTATACTTTTACTAAGTACCTCGATTCTATTTCCTATTTTTATAAGTATTTTAGAATCGTAGTATACCTATAGTTTACTAGACTAAAAATATATTATAAACGTATTATGAGTTTAGAAGACCGAGTTTAAGAAAGTAATATCGCTAGTTCTAATTCTAAATTAAAAACTTAGTAAGGGTCTAAAGTAATTAAGATATTTTAAATAAAAACTAAGAGTAAATCTAAAAAAGAGAGAGAATAATAAAGAACCGATAGGGTCTATTTATATTTATATACTTATTTTATTTATTACTAGTTTAATAAAAAAAGGTAAGAACCTATATCGGCTTTATAAATTATAACTTAATTAAAATACTTAGTTACTTTTTTAATTTTTAGTAGCTATTACTCTCTTTACTTATACGACTTATTAAGTTTATTATATATAAGGCGCAGAGGCTATGTAATATAGTTAAGTATACTATAGTAACTATATTAGGCTTTAGATAATAGTTACTTAAGGAATTAAATAATAATAATATAGTCTATATAGGTACTTTTAAAGGTTTATAACGCCTTACGACGTATTTATATAACTAATAAGAGTAGTAAAGGATACTTACTAACCGACTTATATAACTCGAAGAAGAACGGAAAGAAGTCGGCTACTTTATTAAGACTAAGTAGTATTAACGAAGCCGGGCCCTAGACTAGTACGTTATTAAAGAACCGATATAGCGTCTATACTAAAAATAGCCGCTAATATAACTTATAAATATATTAGGCTTAGAGAAACGAAGGATTCCGCTAGGTCGACTCGAGCTATATATAGGTTTTTTAATTACATAAGTAGGTTCCGTCGCCGTATAAACATTAAGTAGTATACTATTTTAATTGATCTAAGAACTAGCTCGGGTAGTACTTTTATTACTTATAAATAAGTAGAGTATTTTTTATACTTCTAAGGATTAATATATTAATAAGTCCGGAAAAAGTTTTATTTCTAACTAGGGAGGAAACTTTGTTTATAAATAGCTAATAAAGAGATATAACTAAGTAATATAGCTATAAAATATCTTTATAAAGGGCTATTAGTAATTATATATTAATAAAAAAAGTAAAATAATATCTAAACTAACTTTAATAAGAGGGGCTAACGTAGTAGGACGCTAGTAGAATATTATAATAGTATAGTTAAGTAAACGTAGAGAAACGTATCTAAAAACGGAAATAGTTAGCTCGTTATTAATAAGCTTATTACGCTACTTCTTCGTAGCTCCTTATATATAAATTAATATAAACGAGTTAAGAGTTGTTTATAAAAGCTACTTATATTATTATAGTATTATTTAGGGACTTAGAAGTATTAAAGAGCTATAGGAGTTACTAGTTACGGCCGGTTTACCTTAATTATAGCTTAGGTATTTATATACGTTCTAAGTTCACTATTAAAGCCTCTAATTATTTTTACGTCGCGCTGCGCAGATTAATACTTAAATAGCAAGGGAACTTTTAAAAATTCTTAGCCTCGCTGAAACTCCTCCTTGATAAATGCACAGCCGGCGCGGGATACTAGAACCCATCTTCGCAACACTAGTATAGTACTATGGACAAGATTCAGGACGTAGAATGCGTCGCCTGTCGCCCGTAGACGGTGAAAAATCTCAGTAGCCTCTAATTCAGGCCGTTAACAGACGTCTCTTGTCAGCTCAAGAAGGTCATAGTTCTGCATTTATAGCTCTTCAAGCCGGATAAAAATAGCCTACCGGCGCGTCGTCCCGGGCTTTATATCCCATTGGTAATGAACTTTGTAAATAGAACATCGCGAACATTCTGGTCGGTTTCCGGAACACTAGAATGCCAAAAGTTTGTTCTCAGTTCAAAGGTGATTGATCAGGAGTGCGGTACATGAGGACCTGTTAGATAATAAAGAAGAAGCCAAAATAACTATCAAGAGCCTAGGCTCACTTCCCTATAATCTTCTTCTATATTTCTATTAAGAAGGGAATTTCTATTAATAATATAAGATACTAACTAGCTCGACCTTATTTTTAAATAGTTACTTTTTAATTTTAGTAACTAGGGGCGTATATAGTGGCCGTATTAGTTAGTAATAAGAACGATATTATAAATTTAATATTTAAATAGCTTTTAATATAGTATAATAGTTACTATATAATAATTTATTAAAAGTTAACGTTTGGTATAAGATATAAATTAGAGTATCGGGACGCGAGCTAATATTATAAGTTTAGCGTTAAAAATATAGTGAACTTTAAAATATTAATTTAAATTACGAGCTATAGCTTAATACCCTTACTTAGGGAAATATAATCGTGTCCCTTAAGCGTATTTTTATTATTTAGGAATATATAGTTTAAACCCGGTTTAGAAAAGAGGATTAGATAGATTAACATAAAATAAGGGTATTATACCGGCTCTAATACCCTCTAGCGCGGACTAGATTATAGCTACTTAAGTATTTTAGCTTATATTATATAAATTAAATAAATTATTATATTATTAACTCGTACGCTACTTCTCTTTAAAGATAAGGTTAAATATATTTATATATAAGCGAGCTAACTATAGTTAGTAAACCTATCGCCTTTAGCTTTAGAAGGAGCGTACGTCGCTTCGATTCTCGCTCGTTATTATAGAAGAGGAGTAAGTATATTACCGTGGGTCGTATTATTCGCTAGCTTTTACTATTACTACCTTAACGCTTGTCTATTTTTTATAAGACTATTATTTGTACTATATATACCTATTTAAGTAGAAGCGCCCGTTTTTTAATACTTAAAAACCTCGCTAAGGCTAGGCTTAAAAGTTTTAACTATAGTAATAGCGGCCGCTTTAGCTAACGAGCTACTTAAATTATAGAAAAATGGCCTATGTAGCCTATATTTATAACTAAAACCTAGTACAAGCCTAGCTGCTTTTATAAGGCTTTAGAAGCCTCGGGCTACTAGTATTATGATTTATTATACTAGTTATAATTTAGTATACCCCCGACGGATTAGGGCTATAAGTAACGTACTAGAGCGCTTCTCTAACGTAAACTACTTCTTTATAATTAAAAAGAGTTAAACGAGAGCTAAGTAAGTTAGCTTACGATTAGTTCGTAAAATAATATATAGTAATTATATTACTACTTAAATAGTATCTTTAAATAAACTAAATACTATAATATAAATATAAACCTCTATTAGTACGTTTATGAGTATAAAAACGGGCGAGAAAACGGACCTCGTACGTACTTAATTTAACTATGAGTTTTTAATAATAATAGACCTTATAGCTAATATAGTTACTATAGCCCCGTAATAGGTCCTTTTCCTATTTTAAGGAGACCGTAGAGCATCTTTCTATACCCTAGAGCGGCCCCGAAACTAGATAATTTACGTTAGGTCGCTTTTTAGACAGTTTTATTAGTACTTACTACCCTTTATTATAATAGACTTCTGCTCTAAATTTAGGTTAAGTGGGGAGCTTGTGCTATAGTTACTTTAACTCGGGTAGGCGTAACCTTAATAAGATTTATTAATAAATTAGCTATGTATATAGAAGACTGCCTCGGTATACTTACTTACGCAGAACTACTACCTAAGTAAAGCTATTTACGTAGGATTCTATTTAAGTAGAGCTACTTATATAAAAACGAGCTTAAGTAAAGTTACTTATATAAGAATACGCTTAAGTATATAACTATTTAAGTAGTAATCTGCGTAAGTAAAGCCGTATATACGGGAGTTTACTTAAGTAGGTTCTTTATAAGAGTAGCCTGACTTATATAGAAACTAGAAGCGTTTATTAATCTTTTTATTAGCTAATTATAACTACGTTAGCTCGTAAGTTATAAAGGAGGACTCGGTAATTAGGCTCGAGGAACGTAAGCTTAGGCGCTAATTCGTACGTTATAAAATACTTTACTATTTATTTAAACGTATTACTCGATCCTCTATTAAAGCTCGTTAGTTCTAGATACTACTTTTTATAAGTACTTAAGTTATTACGGCTATTTTTAATTATAGTTACGTAGTATATATACTTTAATTATTCTCTTTATACTAATTACTATTTAAATAGGAGACTAGAAGTACCTAGGGAGGTTTTAATATAAGCAGAGGCTAATATTATTATTAACTTTATATAAGACTTAGATATAATCCGACTAAGATACGTTTATAAATCTTTTTAAATAGTAATAGTAAAAACTAGATAGAGTATCGTCCCCGTGCGGCTAATAATAAGTTAAGAGATTTATTTTAGATATATAGTTTATAGTTTAAGGGCGACGCCTCGGTGTTCGTTTATTCTAAATAAAAGTTATTTTTAAAGAATTAATTCGGGTCGTAGCTAGTTAATAATATATACTTTGCCTATCGGAACCTATACGTAAGGAACTAAAAGAGTCTACCTTATTAAAGTATTTAGTATATCGTATTAGGCTTAGCTCTAAAGATAGTATAAGGGTCTCGTACAAAGCTACTTAAAGCTACTTACTTATAGCTACTTTCTACTAATTAAATTTAATCTTAGTAAGTAACGACGGGTATTTATAGCTTATATTTGTACTATAAAGCGCTTTTAACTAGTATCGGAATTAGCTCTAAGCGTAGTAAGTACCGAAGCTAGCGTACTAGAATGGGCTTACTCGGGCGAACTAAACGCGCTATTTAAAGCGATCTACCCTAGCTCTATACTAGCTATTATTATTAAGAATAGCGCCTTTATCTCCTACTTCTAGAAATAGGTAATGAGGGCCGTTTAACCCCTGCTATTAGGATAGTATAGGCCCGTTATTAAGTATAATATCTCTAGGGATTTAATAACACTATTAGAATCTAGGTAGGCCTTTAAATTAATTACTTAGGAGGTTTTTACGAATAGGGGCGGTAATTAATTATAGAGACGTTTTGGATTTAGTTAGCTAGTTTTACTATATCTATTTTTTAAGCTATTACTTTTTCTAAATAGTTTTTTATATAGCGCGTACTATGCTCTCCTAGAGATATTATCTCCTACCTTACTAGCTTATTATACGCATATATTTTTTTTTTTTCATAATTTAGAGCTAGAATATTATAATAATCTATATATAACGATTCCCTTATTATAATATAAGGCGTCTTCTTTTCTATTACGCTTTCTTATAATATATAAATACTTAATACGCAATTTCGTTTATTATTAAAATCTTAGGGTGTTCTTATAATGGGGACGGGGTATATCCTTTTTTTTATAATATTAATATTAAGTAATTACTTTATAGTAGTACTTATTATCTCCGCCTTTGTTTTAAACTAGGACGGCTTATTAAATAAAATATACGTATAGTATCTATATATTTTATATACTTAAATATAAATATTAGCTTTATATTACTCTCTTAAATAGTCGTATTATATTAATAAACTCTTCGTTACTTTAATAAAGTTCTTACTAAACTTATCTCGCTTCTTAGTAAAACGCTAACTTTAAGGTACTATGTTCGGCTTCTAGAGTATTACTTTTGCGAGAGTAGTTATTACTTAATAGTTTATACTTAAATATTTCTAAAATAGAACGTAAATAATATTTAATAATATTAGTATCTTAGATCTTAGGCCTAAAATAGCCGTTATTGTCGCTGTTTTTTACTAAATAACCTATATTAGCGCAGGTCTTGGCTTATAAGCTATACCTAAATAGGGGAAGCTAAGAATAGCTATAGTTTATTTTTAGCTTAGTTACCTTAGTAGTTAGTTTATAGCGCTGCGCGCTATAAATAAGCTAACTTAGTACTTTTAGTACTTTAGGCCTATAAGCTCCTTCTTAAAACTTTTATAGATAGTGACTACTTATATATATTAAATCTATAGCCTCTAGTCCTATGGATAGGTAAAGTGCTTAATTACTAATCGTAATAAAAAAGGTTACTAGACCGACGATACGTCGAAATACTACGACCCTCTTATTATTATTAGTAATATTATCGTAAAGATATTAACTTCCCCTTATTTTTTATTTTAAACTATTATAGGTTTATATCGTTCTAATACGTTTTTTATAGACGTAAACGAGGACGTTCTTAGAGTGCTATACTCTTACCTCTATAGTACTCCTATAATGTCGGATCGGAAGTCCAATTCGACCGCGGCTGTCGGATCGGAAGTCTAATTCGACCGCGGCATACAGTCGATTACGCAGGGGCTAATTAGGGGCCCTATTTAGGATTATCGTAGCTAGCCCAACCTGCGGTTAGAACCTCCTTTTTATACTTATTTAAAAATTTATATAATTAAATTAATCTCTTTATTAACCTACGGTTCAAACTAATTCCCTTATAAAAAGGAAACCTATACTAATTAGTAATTAAATTCTATTATTATAAATCGGTAAAATATTTTATTATATAAAAGAAATAACCTCTTAATACTACATAGGATAAGAGATTTATATTAATTAACTTTATAGAAGTAATAAAAAAGAAAGTAATTCTTAAATACTATACGGAATCGAGTAATCGTAGCCCTTTACTACTTACGAGAGGTCGACGTTTATTATATTAAACTATATTAATTAATAAAACTGCTTAAGTAACTAGTATTTCGCCGTTACCTTAAGTAGCTTTTTTATTAAAATAACTTTACTACGGCCGGCTTATAATTAGAAATTAACTAGCTAAATTAGTAGAAAGAATTACTAGCGAGTAATAATTACTAGATTAGCGTAATTAAACTATAAAAAAGACTGCTTAAATAGCTATAAAATAGGGTACCGAGAGGCCGTAAAAGAAAAGATCTCTAAGGTATTTAACCCTACTAAGTACGAGTAATAAGTAGTATTTTTAATAAGTTCTTAAAGCCCGCGATTTTATAAAAAAAAGGGGGGGAGCTTAATTTTACTAACCGTACTTAATAACCTATACGGATTTTTTACGAGCTACTTAGTATTTATATTTAACTATTTTTATAGAATACTACCCTAGAGGAGGTAAGTTAAAGAAGGAAGCTATTTAGAGATTACGGAGAGTACGAGGCTTAGGAAGCTAGAAATATATAGAATAATAGAAATTAATAACTAATAAAGATCTTAAGACTAATTATTATATCTTTTTATAGTAATATAAACGTTTACTATTATTATTAAAAAAAGGGGGCTACTAAAACCTACCCTTTTATCCTAAACGAAAAGTAGGTCTTAGTAAGTACGATAGCTAACGATTTAGAAAGGTAGTAGTAGTTATTAAAAATAGTAAAAACGAGAGTAGTAGCGAGACGGCGAGAGGAGGTAGGAATTTCTTAGACCCTAATAAATTCGTTAAGTAGCAAAAGTACGGGCTTATTATAGCTAACGTACGGATTAAATATATCCTTATTAAAATTAAATACGTTAGCGACTATTAATATAAATATAAGTTAGAGTACGACCCCTAGCGAGTTAGTATAAAAAAGAAGAGGAAAAAACCCGATTTTAAATAAAATCCCGATCTTTTATAAGTAGGTAAATATTAACCCGGATTATTAAAGAATATAAATATATAGGATTATAAATTAGCCTAATAGTAAGTAAATTAACGTAGTATTAATTTATTTAACTAAGGTTTATAAAAAAAGGGGTTATAGGGGTAACCCCTATTTTACGAGATTATAAACGACCTTAGTTACTAGCTAGACGAATAGTTTACGAGCGTAAGCCTAGGAATTACGAAAGTAGTTAATAGATTTTTTTATAAGCGAGGGGTATTATTAGCGTAATTATAATCATAAGAACTATATAAAATCCTAGTAGCAACGATTATAAAAAAAGAATTTATATTATAAAACTAGGTATAAGTTAATAGGGCGTATAATTACTTTAACGAATTTAAAAAAAGGGTAAACGACGCAAATTTCCTCCTTATAATTACTAATAGTAATTTATTATTATAAAAAGATATATAAAGGTAAAATATAATATTAGAAGTACGATAATCGACTATTCTACTTATTTCGGTCTATAGCTCGTTACCGCTACTAATTCGAAATTCGGTACTAATTAGTTAATAAAAAAGGAGGTAAACGACTTAAAGTCACTAATAGTACGAAGCGACGTAGGGATCGTATATAGATATTAAAAATCTAATAATAAATATAAAGCAATTTATAGACCTTAAAAAGATCTTTTTAAAAGAGAAATTATACTCTAAGGGGAAGTATAAGGTCTTATAAAAAACCCTAACGATATTTTATAATTATTATAAAAAGGTTAGGATTAGAGAATATTAGTACTATTCGGTAATTAATATTGTACTTATAAATAAAACCTCTAATTACTACTACGAGGTAGTACGTAATCCTAATTAAAATAACTTTTTTAGTATTATTAACGTAATTCGAAGCCGCTTCGAGACTTATAATAAGAATCTAGAGCTCCTATCCGAGCTATAGGTAATTTTTTTTATATTTATAGCTAAGATAATAGAGGGTAAATTACGAGTAAAAATCTTTAAAAAGCTTATTAATCGAATTAATAAGCTAGTAAAAACCTAGTTAAATAAGAGAACTAATAAGTAAAAAGTTAGCTATTTTTATACTATAGTTTAATATATACTAAAAATAAAAATAACCTTATACTAAGTACCTAAAGACTACGAGACGCTCTACTCGAAACTAAGATCTAGTTTTAATATTAAAATAAGAATACTACGCTAAACCTACCTCTAGGTATATAATAACCCTTACTAATAATACTAAGTTAATCGAACGTATAATAAGAAAAAGAAAAAAGCTAAGTACGGTAATCGCTAATAAGGAGGCCTAAATTCGTTAAATAAATAGAGATTTAACCTATAAGTAAGGTAACGTAAAAAGTAGTACTTTATTTATAAAAAGAATAGATATTAGTTAAGTAACTATTTTAAAAAAAAACGTACTAAATCGTACGAATAGTATAAAAAGTTAAGAGTAATAAAAAGTAAAACTAGCCCTAATCAATTTAACTAATTCTTCGTAATATATAAGAGTATATCCGGAAGTATAGAACCTAGTATAAGTAACTAAATTAATAGCTTAAAGTATTCGCTAAGAAACTCGGAAGATAAAGAAAACCTTATACCCTATACTAATAAATTAGATTATAACGAAGTTAATAATATTAACTACTCTTTTTTTACCCCGTTAGCTTCTAGAAGATATACGAAAATAAACGGGTAAAAAGTAGTAAAAGCTCTTAATAAGTAGGCTTTTATTTATAAATAGTAAGAGAAAGTCTCCTAGATAATAAGTATAAAAAGGGGTAAAGGGGGTAAATTATAATCCGGCCTACTAAATTTAATAATACCGGATTTACCTCTCTTAATACTTAAAGAGAAATTAGGTACTAAGTAATTATAATAGTAACTAAGGGGGTTCTTTTTATATTACCTAAATTATTTAAACGCTAAGCTCGTTTAGGTATTTTACGTAAGTAAAAGATATAGTCTAAAAACTTTCTAAGGGATTATCCTAGATACTAAGGTATTATAATAGTTAATAAAAAAAAAAGATAATTCTAAGTACTATAAAAGATCGCGCTAGTAACGCTTAATATATTAATAGCGGGTATTATAAGAATTACTTTTAGCTTAGGTAAAGAAATCGTCGTACTAAGTATAGTAAAAGTAGAGACGTACTTCGGAATAATAACTTTTTATATTTTACTTATTAATACCCTATTTTTACTATATCTAAAAAACATAGATCGACTAGGTATTATATTTAATAATATAAGGAACAGAATCTCTAGTAGTAAGCACTTCGAAATAATTAAATAACGATAGGGGTACGCGTTTATAAAGCTTATTAATAATACGAAGTTAATTAATTACTTAATAAAAAGTAAGCTTAGATAATTATACTAAAGATTTAATTACCCATTAGTTATAAGGCTATATAACTTCTTAAAGCGATTAGGTAATAATAATATCGAAATAGGGGCGCTAGAGTAGTTAATAAAAGTATATTACTAATACTAAATAAATACGTAGAGCCCACGCAGGTTTAAATTTAAATTACGTAATAAGCTTAATTTTAATTAGGAAATTATTATTAATATTTTCTATTTAAATAATCGGCTAGTCTTATACGTAATTAACATAGCTATATCTTTTTAAGTAGGGTAATTCCTCTAGGATTTATAAGTAAAAATAGTATAGGCAGCTCTATAAAAAAGCTAGATCGATATATACTAAGGTCCGCTAAATAGTATTAGAACTAATACTAGTACTAGCTTTAAGTTAGTAGAATTTAGAGAGAATACGACGGCCTACGGTATATAGCTAAAAGTCGTACTTATTAAAGCGTACTATAGTATTAAAAAAGTAAAAAGGGCACACTAGTAACTAAAAAAGGTATTTAAAATTATTAAAAAAGAAAATTTAGATTTTACTAATAACAAATACTTTTAAATAGTACTTAAATATTATAACGATATTATAGGACCTAACGGGCTTATACCGACGCTTTTTATATTTAGAGTATATTTAAGAACAACTTTAGCCTCGCTATTATTACTAAACGTAAGCTAACGAGCCTAAGTAGTTAAAAAAATAATATAAGTACTACGCGAGGTAAGCGTAAAAAAATAAGTTAACGAGGTAATTACTATACGTAATAGGCCTAATATAGGGGGTAATTTAGATATATTACTAAATTTAAATATACGAGTATAGTACGAAATTACTTAATAATAAGCTAAGCTATATAAATTAATCTTTATTAACGAGCGATCTTACGTAGTCGTAAGGGATTATAACTAACCCCTTAAGGTATTAATTATAGTAATAAGACTATATTATATAGATCCTAGCGAGGTAATTTCTAACTTATAAAAAAAAGAAGAGCTAGGGGAAACTATATAACCCGTAGTAAAAGTATAAGAAATTATCTTTAATAAAATCGTCGTAGTAGTACTAATAGATAATAAGAAAAAGGAAATTACTAAAAGGGTACTAATATTACTAATAAGACGTTATAGAAAACTACAATAGTAAGTACTAATATAGTAATTTATTATTAATAACGAGGTAATTAATACTTTTTATATAGTAAAAGAAAAAACTAATTTCGAGCTAGTAATTAAACTATATAAGGAAGGTATAATTATAATTACTAAAAAGCTATATAAAGAATTAGATCTAATTAAAGTAAATACTTTTTATAATCGAGGGGTTTATTAATTTATTTTTTATAACTTAGAGAAGTATATAAACCTCTATATATTTAAATTATAAATAGTTTATAAGATTAAAGGGAAAGGAATACCCTAACTATATAAGAAGTTTAGATACGTAATTTAGGGGTATAGTAACGTTAAAAAGGCGACGCTACTTATATAATTACCTACTATATAGTACTATAGCTAACGATTAATAATAGTACTAATAGTATTATTATAGAAAAAGGGGTACGAGATTTAGAGCTATAATATTACTTAAGTATATACTTAATTAGCTATAGGGCTTATAAAGAAAATCTTAGCCTATTTACTAAAAGAAATGGCTAGTAAGTACTTAGAAAGTACGATTATTGAAGTACTTAAACTACTATATAGGCTCGTAAAATCGGGTACCTATTAGTAAGCTACTTACTATGACTTTTATATTAATTAATTATTAATAATTATATTTACGTACGATCCGTGCTTATTAATTTTTAAATACGAAGGTAATTAATTTAGAATCGTTAGAATATAAACTAATAATATATTAGGCCTATCTAATATTAACTATATAAAAAAAGAGGATAAGGAGCTTTAGAAAGCGGGCTTTATAACAAAACTAAAAGAGGTCCTTATAACGAATACCCCCCTAGCGTTTAACGGCGGGATTTTTATAATTAAAAGAGAAATTATTATCTTTTAATAAAAGGGGTAAGATAAGAAAATTAGCCTCGTTAATCCGAATATAATTAATATTAAAAAGCGATATAAGGCTAAGCTTATATAAAGGGTATATATTATAAGTATATACTAACCCGAGGCGACTTTTAACTATGCTAAAGTAGCATAAGCTATAGAACTAAACGAATAAAACGTCGAGGTACTTAATAAGTAGCTTAAGTAGTAGTACTCGAATTTTAATCGAGGTCTCGTTTATTACCTAATTAACCTTATAGTTAGTAAGCTCTATATATTTATAAATAGCTTATTTATAAATAATAAGGACCTTATTTTATAATTAGGGTATATTATTATTTTTATTAATAAGAGTATAAGTAAGAGCGAATTTATAATATATAGTAATATAATTTATTACTCGTTAATTAAAAATAAGCGGGTAATAAGAAGTGTACTAGTATTAGAAGTTTATAGTATAGTTAACGGTATTAACTTTGCTTATACGATTTTAATAATACTAAAGAGAATTACTAATCGACTTAGCTTTTTACTAATCTTAACGGTCGTTTATATAAATTCTTACTTACTATACGAATATTTTATTAAATTAGGAACTACGAAAGAAAAGAGGTTTATAATCGATATTATAGCCCTTAGGTAATTATATAAAAAACGCGAGATCCTTGAGATTTATTAAATTAACGGTAATAATAACCTCGCTAATACTTTTATAAAAGTAGTACTTAATAAAGGGTTAGAGTAATTTATAAGTAGCGGAAAAGTTAACGTACGAATAGAAAGATAGGTTATACAAAAGGAATAGAGAAAAAGAGGAAAAGGAAACGACTTAGTAAACGGGCCCGAGGTCGAATTATACCTCTAACCGTAGTAATTAAATCGATAAAAGAAAGAGAAAGTTAGTATCGGATCGGAAGTCTAATTCGACCGCGGCTATTAGATCGGAAGTCTAATTCGACCGCGGTATATAATTAATTACGTAGGGGCTAATTAGGGGCCCTATTTAGGATTATCGTAGCTAGCCCAACCTGCGGTTAGAACCTCCTTTTTATACTTACGTAGAAATTTATATAGTTAAATTAATCTCTTCGTTAACCTACGGTTCGAACTAATTCCCCTGTAAGAGGGAAACCTATATATAAAGTGAATATATTAATAAAATATATTAGGAATAGTAAGGGAGCTAGTCCATTTATAGTACCTATTATACTATTACCTAAACCCCCTCCCGTACTTTTTAATAGCGAGCCTGCCTTAGTAAACTCTTGCGTACGCGAAGTCTCTTGCGCAAGTTAGTATAAAATCTATATGGGAGCAGATCTAGGCTTCGTAGGTAGATAAAATTGAGGTATAGGGTGATAAGATATACATAGTATAAAGGAAACAAGGCGCTACTAGAAAAGTGCTTGGTCTATACCTTGGACACCCCCCTGGAACGAAGCCCGTGTTGGGTTAGCGGTATACCGATATTTTTGGTATAATAGTGTGCCTACCGTATGTACTACTACGAACACTGAACTACTACCAATATTACACTGGTACGAAGAGTTGAGGTCCTTGGATAGCTATATTAGTACGATTATGTTGTACGAATTGCTATACTAGTACGAATAACATACCGGTACGATTAGCATACTAGTACGAACAGCATACCAGTACAATAATTTTAAGGCACCGAATTGCTATACTGGTATGAATAGTATTATGGTATGAATAGCATACTGGTATAAACACTTAGGTAGTATATTAGTACGGCAGCTTTGGGTACTATTTTATTATTAGTATGCTTTCCGTACCTTAAAGTTCCGGTACTGTTTTGCTTTTTCGTCCCTAGTATCACGGGATCGCGTGCTAGGGTAGTATCGAGGGTATTACGATTCTAAGCTTTACTTAAGCTAGGTCTCTTATTTTAAGCTAGTAATAACTTTCTCTTTTATATAAGTTATACTATATATTAGAGTCTTAAATATGGGATATTTTTATATATATACTTTTTTTATTTTATATATTAACTTCTAGATCTTATAAGAACAATCCTATAATATAGTTACTTATAATAGTACTACTATTAACTACGGTAGCTATAATCTATAGGTGCGCCTTGCGCTTATTTATACCTCGTCGTTAGCCGGCTATTTCTTATTAGCTCTAGAAGTACGCCTCTTAACTTCGTTTAGAGTCGGCCTCCTCCCCGTCGCTTCTTATATAAATAGTTATTTATTAATATAGGCCCGACGTATAATATAATCTCTAGCCGTCTATAAATCCGGTAGAACCTAAGTAATAGTACCTATTTTAGTACTAGATAGTACCCTAAAACGACTACGATAACGATCTATAGATATTTATTAAGTAGTTTTATTTATTAATAAGCTAATTTATTACGCTAAGCTATTCGTAAATAATACTTTCTTAACGTTAAAGAGCTTTACTAAGGTAATAATAACTACTTAGTCGCTTTTAACGTTTATAATTAACTTACTAACTTAATATATTTTTTACTAAGTAAGTATCTTAGAGGCCGCTTTATAAACCTCTAAATACTTTTTCAAAACCTTGAGGTCCTTTTCTAACCGTAATTTCTCGTTTTTATTTTAACTTATCCCGTTCCGAAGTAGGGACGCTAAGTATTTATATAACCGACCGATAGTTTTTAAGAAGTTATCCCGGTTTTTATTTAGTATTTAGTATATTATTAGCTATGCTTCGAATCGTATTTAATCGTTTTTATTATTAGTCGGGGCTAGTTAATACTTTAAAAAGTCCCTATCGTTTACTAAGGTTTTAAGATAGTACTACGTATTTTTATAGATTCGTAAGTATTGCTCTATTATAACCCGCTTATCCTCTAGGTCTGTAGTTATATTAGAGGTATCTACGCTACTTATAACTTCTATAGTTAACATGTTTATCTTTTTATTAATACGTTATAGTCGAACGTTAAGGCAATAAATAGTATTTATAATTATCTTATTATATTCCTCGAGGACTTTTTAAGAAGCTTTAGATATCTATTTAATATAATATAAGCTATTATAAAATAAGACTCGAGTTAACGTAAATCGGTAGGATAGGTAACTAATATAGTAATTATACTAAGACTTATTAAGATCGTTTCTTTATAACCTAATAAAGCGTCTAAAAAATCGTTAATATCGCCCTATATAAACTCTATTTTTACTTAATCTCAGAAGCCTACTTTAGACTTCCCGCTAAATACGTTTATAGCTTTCTTAAAGTCGTTATATAACTAGCTATATTAGAGAATAGGGTCTTTAAAAAGGACTATTATAGCGGATTTTATTTCGATAACCTTATATAGCGTATCTAGGATCCGTAAAAAGGCCTCGAGCTCTATTTATAGTCAAAATAGGGTTCTATCCTAACCTTTATAATAATTAATAATCTTAATAAATAACTTTATAAACTAAGCGGCTATTATAAGTAGTATAAGTATAGATATAATAATACTTAAAGGGTCCGCTATACTTAGAAAATGTTATTAATATAGTACTATATTTACTTATATTAGCTACCTCGCTAATATACTTTATAGCCGGGGAAGCTAATAAATAAGTAGTAATTTTATATTCGAACTCGGGCCCCTTTTTTATAATAAGTTATACTTTAGTTAGCGTACTTAGCGCCGCGCTTAGCCTAGTTATACTACAGAGGCCGTATAAGTATTACCCAGTAAGTAATACCTTTACGGAGTATAAATTAGTAAGATACTATATATACTAATCGTTCTTTTTATATAAAGGTTACGCAAGGGGGGATTTAACCTTGTGCTCCTCTAGCGCTTAAGCACCTTAAGTATCTCGAAAGTTCCCGTTTTTCGTAATTAATCTCCTCGATTATAGGTCTAGATTTATTAATATCTAGACTATAATAATACGGTAAGGATGGTACGGTCTTAGTAATAACGAGAGTTAATTATTCTATATTAACTTCGTACGAAAGAGGGAGTTCTAAAGGTGGGCCGGCTAGCTGCTAAATAATTAATCGAAAGTAACCCTTGCTACCACCTGGCTCGCGGGATTGTACTACTAATCCGATTAGTACGTTATGGGTAGTACTTTGTATCGGGCAGATGATGGCGCCAGAGTCCTGCACCTCAGCTACATCGATAAAAGTATTGCTTAGTCTTTTCTAGTATCTTAGCCACTGTCCCTCTTTTTGCTCGCTATTCTCCTCCCTAACTACTTCTATCTATTAACCAGATCTATTAGGTCTCTACTATACCTAGAAGAGGAGTTTAACGAGTATGAATTACTATTACTGTCTTGCTTCTTCGATCCCATATTTTCTTAACCACGTTACCCACCTATGCTTTAATCGTTATCTCAAGCATCCTACCTCTATCTTACTATAATTACCTATACTTAATTAAAGTCAGCGCTAAAAGGGACGATCGCTTAACTCCAGTAGTTCAACGTTAAGGTAGCAGCCGTTTCTTATCTAGAGGTATGCTTAACTAACTATAAGTAAGTAAATAGTTCCTAAACCGTGTTAAGAACCGTCGTTAAAGGAGTATCTATCGTATCTCACGATACGACGGATCCGAATACTCTAATCTTATCTCAAAAAACCCTTATTTATAGCCGGCGCTACCGCTAGCCGCCGCGCTAATCTTAGTAAAAGTAATATTAGAGGCTTATATACGCTATCTAGAGGGCTATTAGAAACGACGCTAATACCCAGATACCCCTAGCTTATCTACAAAGGAGCGTACTTTAAAAAGATTATAATAAACTACTTACCGTTATAAAAAAGAGATAATCGATTAGATAGTATATAGGGCCGCAAAGGGGCCGATACTACGGTAATAGTTTAAGTAAAACTAGAGCATAGAACGTCTTTTTATAAAGAAGATATCTTCCTTAACTCTTAGTTATAAGTAATTAGTATCTAGTTCTATTAGCTTAGTAACGCTTAGTAATTAGAGGTTAAGAGAAGAGAAGGCTAATCTATTTAGTAACCCGCGATATAAAAACGTACTTATAACCTAAAGAGGCTTTATAAACAAACCCTCCTAAGACTTAACAGAACTAAGTATATTATAAAAACACTATTACGCAATTCTCTACTTTATAATAACATCCTCGATTTCATCTGTCGCAAGGTTATATATAGAAAACGGAGTTAGGTTTATTCAAGATCTAAATCTACTAATCGTCCCCTTTACGGAGCTCATTACTACCTAAGGCGCCACGGAGCTCGATTACTTGACCGAAAGTATGAAAAAAGGGTAGGAGCATTCGTTAGAACCACTTCTAAAGCCTCTTCTATATTTAACATAGTTTCTAAATAGCTCAAAGCTCCTCGTCTAAAAACCGCTCCTTATCTTTGTTAATACTTAAGTATATTAATATCCCACTCCGTACCGTCTCGTAATCGATATTAACTAGATACTATATCTTCTTTTTAAATATAAGCCTATTTAAAGGGTAATTATACGTCTAGGATTAAAGATTCGTGCCGTAAACTCTTAGATAGCCTTAAAAGCTATGAAATTATAGCTTTTACTTTATAAATACTCCGTAACGGCTACTAATATACTAAATTCCCTAGAGTAGCTATGTTTTGGGTAGTAGTAGAGGCTCTGCTAGTATTTAAGTAATTTAAAGTATTAGTTCAACGACTCGAGGCTTATAAAACGACCGCTACATAGGGAGTAATTAAAAGTCTTAGTAACGGGATCCTAAGATTCCGTAATAGCCTCTAAAGTAACCTCTATAGCCCACTCTTATAGTCGTTTCGTAAGCACGTTATTTAGATTACGCTATTTGGCCGCTTAAAAAACTCTAAGCCGAGTTAATAGTGCTCTTTTATATACTCCCTCCTCTAGGTAATTAAAAACGCTAGCCGTAGTTATATATAATTTATAATAAAAAAGGTAAGATATATTATTACCGCGGTACGCTCTGTTATTACGATACTATATAAATTAGGCCGATTTTATAATTTATAGTTTAGTAACGAACTATTTTAATACTATTTAAGTCTTAGAATATTCTATCGCATAGATCGTAGTAAAAGTGTTTATTTACTTTATACTCCCTAAGTATATTTTCGTTATTTAAAACCTTAGAGTAAGAGTAAAAGTCCTAGTAGTACTCGGGTTCGTTAGAAAATAAATCCGCTTAATAGTTTAGTGCAGTCATGTGCTATTCAATAGCTCGTTAATTATTATAATAACGGTCGTAAGTATCGTATTCGAATTTAGGAGCTAGGTAGGACTTAGTAACTATATACTAATCGTAAGACCTCTATAAAAGCTATGTTTAGAGGTAGGTAACGTAAGTAAAATTTATCGCTAGATTCGTATAGTTAAATAATAATAGAATAAAAAAGATAGTTTTTTATATAATTATAAGAAGAACGTATAAAAAAATACATAATATATATTTAGTTAGTACTATATTTAAAGGATATCTTATATAATAAGTGTACTACGGATAACTCTAGTCCAAAGTACGTTGTAAATTGCTTTATACTTAGTTATAAAAAGCGTTACGCCCGTAATATTAAGATATACTACTTAATTATCTTTAGGTTCGCGACGGGGGCTTAGTTAGCCTCTTATAATTATAGTATACGAAACGATAATAATTATAATAGTTAAGTACTATTATTAATACGGAGTTTCGAAGTTAGAGGGCACGGTTTTAGTAGTACTATATCGCGAGTAGATCTATTTACTATTTATATTATAATACCCTAGATCGTTAGTAAATTTAGAAAACAATGTGCGAACTTAATAACTACTTATTTAAGGGTATAATACTAGAAAAATAGGTAACTATTACTAAGAAGCCGAATACTAATATATAAATACTAGCACATAGATACTAATAAATAGAGAGTATATTAAGTAAGCGCTACTAACGTCTATGTAGGCTCCTCTAGTTATATAGACGTTAGCACATCTATACTAGCATATCTATAGCTAGTATACAGGTGCTAGTATATATTAGCTAGTTCTATTTTAGTAAGCTAGCTCCGCACTACTCGGTCTATTCTAATTCCGCTCGTCCCGTACTAACTAATCGATATAGTTTTTACTACGGCTTAAGATATAGCTCGGGTCGATATATATACATAGCACATACCCCCCTAATTTATCTACTTTCTTTATTCTAGAGTAGTAAAGTAAAATATAGTAAATACTTATTATACTTAATAAGTATCCTTAGAAACGTAAGGTAAAAAGAATTTTATAGAGCGAGCTAGGGGGAATAATTAAGTATATTTCTAGCTTTTAAGCGCATATTTAGTTTAGCTATAATTAAACTTAGTCGAGGTAAACGCCCATAACGAGCTATTAATAACTATATAAGTTCTTCCTCTTACTAATACGTAGAGGTATATAAATAGTATAAAATATTAGAAATATTATATACTTCGTAGGGCAAATTAAGAGGATTAATATTTATTTTAAAAACAAAGCAAGATGTGCATAATACTATATAACTAGCGTACTAAAACCCGCGTATTAGAACTAGCGTACTAGAACTAGCGTACTAAAACCAGCGTACTAAAACCAGCGTACCAAAACTAGCGTACTAGAACCAGCGTACTAAAACTAGCATACTAGAACTAGCGTACTAAAACCCGCGTACTAGAACTAGCGTACTAAAACCCGCGTACTAAAACCAGCGTACTAGAACTAGCGTACTAAAACTAGTGTACTAAAACTAGCGTACTAGAACTAGCGTGCTAAAACCTACGTACTAAAACTAGTATACTAAAACCCGCGTAAGACGTAAATAGTCGTCTTGATCCGTTCGTAGTATTATAGCGTAAAAGACTATTTATAATATACTATATAGAATATAAGTAATAAAGTTAGAATTAATTCTTATTAGTACGAGTCTATTTTCTATTTTACTCCCCTTAACTATGATATATTCCGTACTTAGTAAGTACTATCTTTCCTGCTCGCCTTATCGCGTTACAAACTACGTCTATTAGTAATAATATAGCTAAACTATGCGTTTAGATAGCTTAGTACTATGTGTATACTATTATAAGGATTATCTCTTGAGTTATATCGTAAGAATGTATTAAGACTTAGTAATATCTCTAGAAAAGTAAGGCTCGTAACTAGACTACGTACTTAGTATTATATCTATAGTTATTTATTAAGTTATAGGTTAAGGCATACGTATATAATAACCGGCTCTATTATAAGTTTTAGAAAGTTAGGTTTAATTATACTTTATTAGCTATAGTTATAATTAATAAATAATATTATATATAATACGGCTAGCCTAAATAGCGTAACTAGAGACCGTTAGTAATATATTAATCTTTAGGGTCGGACAGTTTAATAATAAAAGTACTTAATTTTAAAAGAAGTAATTAAACTAGTAAGGTACTGATCGGGTCTTGTCTATATCTAAAACCTCGTTAGTAAGTACTATAGACGCTAACTCGAAGTATTATATCCTTTTTATAAGTAGTCGCTCAAGGTCTTACTACGGCAAGTCTATTAAAAGCGCAGAGGGGATAGTTTTATTAATACCTATATAAATCAAGGTGCTTACGTTATACACTAGCTCCGTAAAAAGTTAGGCCTTATAATAAGCAGAAGACGGCTCTGCGACCCCGCGGCAAAAATAACTCTATAGTTTATATAGGATATAGTCGTATAGTACGGTATATATAACCCGGCGCATCGGTTAGGGCCTCTAGTAATAACTTAGTTATAGGGGAATTGTTCTAGCAAGTCTAATTTTATAATATTTACGGTCCTTTTAGCTCCGAGGTAAAACTAGATATTTTAATATCTAGGGATTAAAGCTAAACCCCGTTCGCCGGCTATAGAGTCCCATTCTACTCTTTACCTATTAATTACTACTATTATTACTAAAAACCTATCTAATACTCTTTTATAGCGCTATAAGCTACTATTTATACTAAGCTTTACCTAATCGCTTTTATTAACTAATTCTTATTATTTAGTAATATTTAGAATAAGTATTAGTAACGTAAACGGTAGTTTATAATTAAGTACTTCTAAAATTAATATTAAGGGCGGGTTTTAGCTATTTAAAATATTACGATATCTAGCTTAGTTAAGGATAGGATCTATAGCTAGCCCTAGACTCTGGGAGCTACTTATATTAACTAACCTTATATTTTATAAATAATCTTAATATTTAAAAAGCCTAATACTAGTATAATAGGCCTTCTTAAACCTCTAGTAATAGTTATAGTAGCTTATTTATAAATAAATTATAGGGTTAGGATAGTATTAGTCCGAGTTAGGGTACTTTATTAAAAGCTACTCGAGGTATCTATATTTAACTTTAATAGCTATTATTACTTACTATTAAGCGTAGCGGATAGTATTATATATAGTAAAATTAAGTCTAGGTCTAGCTCGTATAGGGTCGAGCTTAGAAAGATAGAGTTATTTATAAAAAGGAAGTAATATACTTATTATAGTACTATTAATATAATCCCTTACTAGTATTTAGCTTATACTACGTACTAAACTAGTTAAGGACTAAAGCAATCTAAGTAAATATTTTTAAGTATAATCCGTTTTTAATATAAAATTAAAGAACGTAATTAAAGTTATTAAAAGTTTATATTTTATATTATAACTAGCCTTTAATTATTTTAACTATAGTAACGTAAGGAGAGGTAATACTTCTTATTATAAGCTTATTTTATTATAAATTATAAAATACGCCCTACTTAAAGTAGCTAATATAAATCTATAATTTACTTTAGTAGTTTATAAATAGAGCTTAGCGATACGTTTATATAAAGTTAGTGGGAATATTCCTAAGAGTTTAGTACTTTATTAATTATTATATACCTAAGTATTTACGGTCCGGGTTCGGAACTGCGATTAAAGTTTATATTACTAAACTATAATCCCTTTTACGGGCTTTATTATATATATTAAGTTAAGGATCCTAGGCTTAGCCGGGTTATTATTATATAAGCTAATTATATAGCTAACCGGGACTCCGCTCCTAGGTATTAAATAAATAAGGCTAGCTTATTAAAAGCCGAATACCTAAGGATCAAGCGCAACACCCACTTCCATCTATATATTATCTATATATAATAATTATTTTATAAGTTACTTATTTAAATTTTATTCTCGCTACTATACATAGTTCTTAAATAGTAAATTATAGTAAGCGCTTAGAAGTAGCGTCGCTAGTAAGTATTACGCGTTAAAGCGCTCTTCTAGTATAAGCGTTAACTTAGCCCTTACCTCGTATAGATATAGGTCCTAGATCTAGTATATATACCTTTAGGAGCCATCTCGGTCAGTACTACTCTAAACGTCATTCATATCCTTACATATTATTATATACTTTTTATTTAGTTACTTATATAGACATCTACCAGAAGCCTATTATATACTCTAACTTAGAGGAATACAAGTCTAGGCTCCTCTGCTCAGCACGGAAATATATTTACGTTTTAAATCGTAACTAATAACTCACAAGGCAGATTAGACTATCACACTATATTATAGCCAGGCAGTCACCCTAAGTTAGCGTTCTAACACAAACCAAGGTCTCCTAAGAGCGTAATTCCCGACTACAGCGCAGACGCTGCCCCGGTATTACGAAACATCGCCGCTTAAGGGCTATGACCAGGAAAGTGAGGGATGGGATGGGTGCAATACAATAATACTACATCGTAGCCTTCGCAAACCACATACAAATGTCTATAATATTACTACACAGGCCTTGGGCAAAAACTCTTGGTTCCAGGCAGTCGCGGTCTATGCGAAGCGCTGCCTAACTCTAGATATCTTCTGCTTAGCTAAGGAGAAGATAGCTAATAAAAGCCTAATATCTACCCCACAACTCCCCTAATAAGTACTTAATAGCCTACCTCCTCCTAATATAAGCGCCTATCGAGGTATATCCTAATAAAGCTATACTATAGCGCTATAACTAGACCGTCCTAACCGTCGCAGATGGTTATTTTTACTACTACTCTTACTACCGTTACTATGGTAGCGTTGCCTATTCGCTCTCCCTCTCCCACGACGAATATATAGAAGTACACCAAGACAATAGGCCCCTTAGCAACATAGGCTCCGAAGCTAGTTTTCGAACCTACGACGTAGAGGTATACGTCTCTAAGCTAATTCTCACTATAAGTAGGATACCCTATATAACTAAATTAAGAAGTACTTTTATAAGGGCTTAGATATTATTTTTTAATTAGATATATATATTTAACTAGTTTAGTATTATGAGGAGATTATTATTATAAAGTCGTTAAATACTAACGGAGTTAGTACTTAACTAAATAAATAGTACTATATATTAACTTTTTATTTTTTAAATCGCTTAATAAGAGTAAAAGGAGCCCGTACCCGTACTTAGTAACTAGTATAGTTAGCTTATTCCTAAGGGTTAGTTACTTATTAAATACGCTCTTTAATAGCTTCTTCTTAAGCTTTAGCCCTTAACTAGCCTATTTTTTAATTAATAAGGCGCTAAGGAAAAGCCTCTTAGTAAATTAGTTAACTAGAGACTAGGAGGCGCTACTTAGATTTACTCCTTTAATCGTCGTCTTATCTAGGTCTCTCGCCCTATTATATAAGTAAACTATCTAAGTATAATAATAGTGCTTAATAATAATAAAAAAGTAAATACTTGAACTAGTTATAGATACTTACTTTTTAAGGGAATTAAGTTGTTTTAATATAGACGGGCTATTTAAGTTACTTTCTAGTTCGCTAAGTAGGACCTGTTATGTCCTATTAATAATATTCTAATCGCGAGGCCTTAATACCTTATAGCTATTTTATAAGTATACGAGAGTCTCTAGGCTACTAATTTTCTCTAACTTAGTAATAATTAGTAAGATACGTTTAGCTTTACTATCCTCCCTATGTTTTATAAGGGTAGTAGTACTATTAGCTTTTATAAATTTATATATTAATAACGCGCTTCTAAGAGCTTATAAATTAGCTCTAATAAAAGTAATTAGCGAGCGGCTAGGTATATATCCGTTTAATCTAGAGCCTACTTTACTATCGTATATATAAAGAGGTATAGCTAAGCTAGCTCGTATTGGTTTTAAAGTAGCCTCGATACTAAATATAACCCGGGGCTAGTATATATATTTTAAAATTACGGTTATAAACTTATTTTAAAATAAAACGTCTTAGTTAAAAAAGGAACTAACCGTATTAAAATCGTAATTAAGATAATAGTAAAAGCTATATAACTTTTTTATTATTAATATATATACTAAGCGGTCGCTACGAAATAAAAACGTTACCTCCTATGCTAAGTCTATAGGAGTAGGTATCTTAGAAGAAGTAAAATAGCCTTCTTAATAGTAGGTATAGTAGTACGAAGCGATTTTAAATACTTAACTTATTAATATAAAATTATTAACTATAATAACTAGCTATTATAGTATTATGTATATATCGCTCCCTCTTTTATAAATATTTTAACGTTTAAGAAGTCTAATATTACTATAATAAGCCTTAGTAAACCTCTAGTAATAGCTATAGTAACTTGTTTATAAATAAAATGTGGGGTCGGGATAGTATTTAATAATATAAGTTACGGCACTCTATTAAAATCTACTTAATACCTTGTTTAGCTTTAATAACGGCTATTACCTATTACTAAGCGTAGTAAACTGTATAAACTAACTCTAATCTAGCTTATATAGGATAAAGTTTAGAAAAATAACGCGTATTACGAAGAGGAAGTAATATATATTCGTAATTATTAATATAATCCCTTATTAGTATTTAGCCTTTACTATATATTAAAGTAGCTATGGACTAAAATAGGCTTAGTAAATACTACGATACGTAGCTAACGTACGATTAAAAAACGTAATTAAAGCGAATAGAAGTCTATGTTCTAGAGTAGGCGCTTACTATATAATTTGCGTATCGCGACTAGCTTTTTATTATTCTAGCTATAATAATATAAAGAGAGGTAATACGTCTTATAATAGGCCTACTTTATTATAAACTAAGATTATATACTACTTAAGTAGCTAATACGGACCTATAATTAGCTATAGTAGCTTATAAATAGAGCTTAAAAATACGTTAAATATTTAGTATAAATATTCCTAAGAGTTTAGTTTCTTTACTAGTTATTATATACTTAAGTATTTACGTTCTTAGCTTAGAACCGTAATTAAAGTTTAAGTTAATAAATTATAATCCCCTCTACTGGCTTTATTATATATCTTAAATCTAGGATTCTAGGTTATATAGTTAGCGGGGACTCCGCTCCTAGGTAATAAATAAACAAGGCTAGGTTACTAAAAGCTAAATAACTAAAGATTAAGCGCGATACCTACTTCGCTCTATATATTATTTATACTAAGTTACTTATTTAAAATTTTATTCCCGCTACTATATATAGTTCCTAAGTAGTAAATCGTAGTAAGTGCTCGGAGGTAGCGTTATTAGTAAGTATAACGCGTTAAAGCGCCCTTTTAGTATAAGTATTAACGTAGCCCTTACCTCGTACCTAGGTCGGGTATATATACTATTAGGAGCTATCTCAGTCGGTACTACTTAAAATATTATTTATATCCTTACGTACTTTTATACGCTTTTTTATTTAATTACTTATATAACTATTTACTAAAAATCTATTTTATAACTTAGAGAATATAAGTCTAGACCCCTCTATTTAGTACAAAAATATATCCATAACTTAAATTATATTTAGTAATTTATAATTTATAAAGTAGATTATGTTATTATATTATATTATAACTAAGTAGTTACTTAAGGTTATTATATAGATATAGAGAGAGATAGATAGGTATAACGTAATAATACTATATTATAGTTTTTATAAATTATATATAAACGTCCGTAGTGTTCTTACTTAGACCTTAAGTAAAAACCCTTAGTCCTAACTAGTCGCGTTTAAAAGTGCTTAGGATAGAACTATGCGAAGCGCTACTTAATTTTAAATATTTCTTATTTAAGTAAGGAGAAGATAGCTAATAAAAGCCTAGTATCTACCCTATAACTCCTTTAATAAGTACTTAATAGCCCGCCTCTTCTTAATATAAGCGCTTATTAAGGTATATTTTAATAAAGCTATACTATAGCACTTATAACTAAACTATTCCGATTATTATAAATAGTTATTTTTATAACTACTCTTATTACTATTACCATAGTAATAACGCCTATTTCCTCTTCTTTTCTTAATAAATACCGGTCATAGTACCTCTCCCGCGATAAATATAAAAATTTACGAAATTCTTAGGATAAGTATCTAAATACTAAACTCGCTTTCATTCGATATTCCGTTAATAACGTAAAGTAGGAGTTAAACGACGTTAAGCGGGAGTTAAAAGCCGATCTTAAAAAGCTTAGAAATAACGTTACGGTCTAGATATAATACCTTAAAGCTGAGATAAGCCGGTCTTAAGCGTTTATATAAAATAATACTTTAAAGAATCTAACCCTCCCTATCTAACCTATTATTATATATTACCCTAGACGCGGCATTTTTAAGCCTAATCCCTTACGTTTTCCTTAGAACGCGAACGATTTCTACTCTTTAAGGGATTTATAAATTAAATAGTACCGGTCTACGCTCGCCTATTTTACTAAGTTCTACGACGTCTAGCTTAGAAGTACTAGTTATTTTCCTAAAAAAGAAAATAATAGTAACGATAGTAATAATAACGAAATTATTATCGAATACCCCGAACTCGTTATAAAAAAGTTAGAAAATATACTCGGCCTAAATAAAAATAAAATACTTAAGTTTAAGGAGAGAGCTCTATAAATAGTATTACGAGCGCTATTAAAACCTATTAAACGCTCCTAAATATCCTAGCTTAAAGCTAGACCTATTCTTAACCTATGCTAATAAAAACTCGAACTACGTATTACTTCTAAATAAGAAGTATATTTTTACGATCCCGGATACCTAAAGAGTATTTTTTTTAAAAGCTTTACTAATATATATATTAAATAGGGTATATATTTAACTCCTTTTTTATAATAAGTACGATTATAATAGTTTCTTAAGGCGGCGCGCGTATCTAAGCTACTTAACTTTAAACTAGAGCGACTAAAGTCTGCGTTTAAGAGTACCGAAACTAAGTTAATAAATACTAATAACGATATATATATATTTACGAACTTATTAAAACGGTAATCTTAGAAGATATAGTAGTTAAAACTATTAGCCTATTAGCTAAGCGAATTTTACCCCCCCCCCCCCCCCCTCAAGAGTAATATACGATTATTAACTAAATACCTTCTAAGCTTAAGTATTAAATAGAAATAGTTAGGTGCGCATAGGGTTTAAGTATATAAAAAGAGGGTTACGAGCAGGTCTAGGACGTGTATAATAGGAGCTAGAGAGTAACCGAGCTATCTTTTTTAATAATAATAGCTTAGCTCCCGGCTTTTAGTACTACGGTTACCTTTAGATATATATATTATTATTTAATATATAAGCTTCTCTATATCGTATTACTAACGAGATAAAAGGCTCCGGTACTAAATAGGATACTTATTAGCTCGACCTAGCCTTCGAAGGTTTACTTTTTAAGTTAGGTAGTTAGGCGCTTATATAGTAACCGAAATAGTTATAAAAAAAATAATACCCGGATTTTAATATTTAAATAGTTCTAAACCTCTCGTTAAGACTTTTATAAAATAATTCTTTTAGTCTCGATATTCGGTACGAGATACGAACTAAAGTATTAGAATATAGCTTATTATTATAAATTAGTACTAACTATATTATAAAATATATAAAAACTATTTAAAACGTAAGTAATAACTTATTACTCTTATTTAGAGGATTATAATCGTGTCCCTTAAACGTATTCTTATTATTTAGAAATATAAGGCCCGAGAGGGGTTTAAAAAAGCGTCCTAGTTTGCTCAGTATAAAGTAGGGCCTTTGTACTAGTTCTATTTAGTATAATAATAAGTTAGGTCACGGTTACTAAAGTACCTCGGCCTACGCTACGTAAGTATTTTATTTAAGTTATCTTATTATTAACTCTTATAATACTCCCCTAGAGAGATAAGGTCGAGTATATTTATATTTAGGGCGATAGATAGTGAGTAAAGGCTTGATAAGTATAGTTAGCCTTGCTATCGCTTTTGAAGGGAGGGCGTGGGCCTGTTCTCACTATAGGCCCTATATTATATAAGCACTTAAGCTAGTAAGGGCCTCCTGCGCTAATTATCGTCTAAGTGCATAGGCCAGGAGTACCTAGGGGTGTTTAATATACGGGCGTAAGCTAAAATCGTCTTTACGTTTACATAAGACTTAAGTAGTAGATAGTAATCCGTTAGTAGTATATTAAGTAAGATCTCGTTAAGTAAAGTATTTTATAGAAAACTTAATAGCGCCTATCTAGAGATTAGGACTTTTATTTTATAATTTAATAATAATGCCTCGGAAGTTATCTATTTCTAGTATAAGCTATTTCTAGAGTAATCGATTAGGATCCCTACTAGCGTTTCGTGTGGGCTAATAGAACTAAAACTACTAAAAGGAGCCCGTGCGCTAAGAACTAAAAGAGTCTAATTCTATATAACAGGCAATGTTCTATATATACGGATCTTATAGCGCCTACTCAAAGCTACTTACTTATAACTACTTTCCGCTAATTAAAACTAATTCTAATAGGCACTAACAGCTGACTACGGCCCATATCTGTACTGCGAAGTACTGTTAAAAAGCTTAATACTTTCGACAAGCATCGGAATTAACTCCAAGCGCAGTAGTTACCGAAGCCAGCGCGCTAGAACGGCGTGCACGAGCGTCCTATACTAAAATCTAATACGTAGCACAGTCTACCTTAGTATTTAAGTAGCTAGGCATTAGCTATAGTCATTAGGAAACAAGCATCGTGGCCCTGCGTAAGTAGGTATCTTTACCTCTCAGATCACTAGAATTAGGTAACTAAGGCTATTAGACCGCTACTGTCAGTAGTATTAATAGCACCGGCCCGTTACACACTATAAAGTCTTTAACATTCCCTGGAAATTTAATAGCGCTACTATTCCCGGGTCGCTCATCCCTAGTATTACCATATACAGGCCTTAGAAATGATCAACTCGGATACTTACGTGAACTGGGTATAGCGATTAACTATAGATACGCTTTTCGTTTAACTAGCTAACTTTACCATATATACATACCCTTATTAAGCTGTCGCTTTAGACTATTTTCCCATGCTACACGTGCTATGCCCTCCCAGAGGCATCATCTCTTGCCCTACTGGCTCGTTATAGGAATATGCATCCACACCATAATTCCGAGCCAGAACACCACGACGATCTACTACTAACGCCCTCTTAGCATCGGAACATAAGGCGTTATTTTTTTCTTCTACGGTTACCTATATTATATAAATAGTCGAGGCGCGGCTTCGCTTACTAACAAAGTCCTAAGGGGTTCTTATCATAGAGATAGGGTACATTTTTCCCTTCTTAATATTAATATTAAACAGTTACTCTATAGCGGTACTTACTACCTCCGCCTAGGTCTTAGGCTAGGATAGCTTATTAAATAAAGTATATATAAAGTATCTCTATAACTAATAGACTTAGATATATATATTAGCATCGTATTACTCCCTTATTTAGTCGTATTATACTAATAGATTCTTCGTTATTCTAACGAAATTCTTACGAGACCTATCTCGCTTCTTAACTAGGTACTAAGGGGGAGATGCCATGTTTAGACCGCGGAGTAATACTATTGCTAAGATAGATGCTACCTAACAGTCTGAACTTATAAATACAGTACTACCGAAATAGAACATAAACAATGTTCTAGCATCTTGAATAACGTGTCCAAAAACAGCCGTCTTTAAGAATATTATTATTTTCGACCGGATTGCCCTGTAGTACTCGCAATTCTAGGGCCAGATCCCGAGCATGAGAAGCCAAAAATGGCTGTGTTTATTTTAAGCTTGCTTACCTCGCTAGATGTTCTACGGCGTAACGTAGCGATATAATGTCCCGTGCCTGATCCCGTGACAGAGGTGCCGTTACGTTTCGCACACTAACGTATCTACTATTAGTTATACTGGTATGAATAGCATACTAGTATGCTATCTATACACACCCGGCCGATATACTAGTACGAACAGCATACTGGTACGAATAGCATACTAGTACGAACAGCATACTGGTACGAATAGCATACTAGTACGAACAGTATACTGGTACGAACTGCATGCTAGCATAAGTTGAACAACATACTAGTATAATAGCCAGGTCTAGAGTCTTGTATCTGTTTATACTAGTAAGCTGTTCGTACTAGTAAGCTGTTCGTACTAGTATTCTACGCATTTAGCAATAGTACGCTTTTGATATTGGTATGCTTTCGGCTTGCGTTTGCGTCACTAATTTATTCATATCTTTAGAATTTCATATCTTACGATTGTTAAACTATACCTTCTTACGTCGTTCCTAGAAAGGCTAGCCGGATATGTAGTCGCTAAGTGTTCGTTGACGCAAGGTTCCTTGTAACTCAGAACACTAAGTATTTCTCTGTGTTCGAAAGATTGACGTGGCTACTTGACTAGCTATTATTCTTAAACTAATGAGATAAGGAGAGCCGTAAGCTAGTTATTCGAAAATAACTTGGCTGTATGAACCCTTTGCTAACGCCTATAGTAACGGCTAATGAAGATCTTCTTAATAAGCCGAAGGATATTGCTAAAAGGCGATGAACGTCTCCCCTATCTACACGGCTTATGTACTTTTACTATAATTATAGCGGAAATGAGTTTTGGTAAAAGGAAAAAGAAGAAGAAGAAAAAAAAACATAAGCTTTTTATTTATATATACTACTGATTTCTAATCGTGGTCTATATTAACTTAAGTGTATTCTATTACTAAGCTGCCACTTAGAGTTACTCGCAAACAACTACGTAGCGACATATATAAAGTGAATGTTAGATTACTAGCTTACTACCGTGCCAAAACTAACTTTATTAGCTAAGTATAACAAGAGCCAATCAGATATTAATAATATTCCCGCTACGAACCGAGTACCTACTCCTTAAATACTAAAATACTCTATATATATTTTAATAAGCACTCTTCCTAACTCTCTAAGTAGAGGTAAGTTAAGTATTCTGCTCTTTCCCTACTATAATAGCTTTTATAGATCGAGGACGCGCGCAAAACGTAACCGGCTCTTAACCTTTATAAGCCGGTATTTAAATAATAGCTTTTTTTTTACTATAGTTATATATAGCTAATTATTAATAAGTAAGTAGTTTAAGAACCGAGAGAATAAGAACGACCGTCGAACGAGTATTTATTACGCCCTATAGCACGATAATTACGAGCTTCCTACCCCATATCAAAAGAATTATCTTCTGCAACGGCTTCAACAGTAGCCGCTATGCCAGGCTTAGCAAAAGCGTTACCTAAGGCTCACAAGCACGAAATAACGCGAACAGCCTAATGCTCCTAACTCTCCCCAAAAGAGCGACCTTTAAAGCGATTATAATAGACCATCTGCTGCGCAAAAGCATTTATAGAGGTTACAAATAGATAATTCAATCTTGTTATTATTATAGTAATATAATAATATTATTAAACGGATGCGATTCCTTCTAAATAGGAGTCTTAGGACAGGTTTACTAGCGGTTCTTATATAGGTCTTATATTCAGGGCTAGTCGTCTAGTATTTTAATCTAAAGTGGACATACGCAGTCTAGAGGAGCTTTTTCTCGAACCCTATTACCTAAAGCTAATTAGAAAAGTATTATAGCTTATGGTCCATCTGCTTTTACTAGCCTACTAGTGGCGGCGGGTTACTTAACGTCCGATCTATTAAAAGCTCCGTAAGATAAAAAAATAGCCGAATTGCGTCTATTTCTTTAGGCTATAGTATTACTATAACGCATAGCCCTTTATATAGCTCTGCGCGGCATATCTTTATCTTCGGCATCTTAGACCCCGGTATGTATAAGTACGTACCCATAGCACACAAGGTCTAATATACCTTCCTCTTCCTCCTCTATACCTTACTCGAGGCTAATTACGAGAAAAGCTAGCTATATAACCTAAAATATATCTTAAGTCGAGAACCCTACTAGCTTCGAGTGTTCTTATTATAGCTAATACCCTCCTTTTCCTTAACGTAGTAGTAATACCTTCGTGCGATTATTTAATAGAACTATGTCTATTTATAGTAGTAGTTATTACTAATTATCTAGGGTCTTAAAGGTAAAGTACGGCTCGACCTTTTTACGTAGCCTTTATATACGTTACTAAGCCCTATATAGTATACTTATAAAGTTACTAAGACGTAATCTTAGTATTGCGCATCGGTCGGCCGGTACCTAGCTAACTATTACCGTTATTATATCCTTAATTACGTATTAAGTATACGCTTCTTAACGTATCCTCTGCTTATTTAGTAACACCTCGAGTAGCACGGCTTAAATAACTATATCTTAAAAGGTATTTATCGTAAGTAGCGCGTTTAATAACTCTTTATTATTACTTTTTTATAAAAAGTACGTTAGTTAGAAGAGGTATCTAGTTAGCGCTCTAGTATAAATAATTAGACCCGCGGTTACCCTTATCTACTTTACTTAGGTTAAATTCGAGGCTAATAAGGGAATTATACGTTATATAGCTACGTAATCTCTAATATAATCCTAAAAACTCAGGTCCTATAGCTAGTCCTTAGAGATATTACGACCGAGGAACTCCTAAAACAAGGCTAAGGCGTTTTTAAATAACGAGGTAAGAATATCTATTTTAATATAGATAGTTAGTATCTTTTATACCGTACTTAATAACTTTATATATATATCTCTACTCTAATATTTTTAAAAGATATTATTATAGTAATATAAGATATAATTATTACGAGCTTGCTCTTTATAGCTACTAAAGCTTTTAAATTAGTACTTAGCTAATTATTTATAACCTATACCTTATTCTTAAGCTTAGTAGTTTCTTCCTAGGCCGTCTTAAGCTACTCTTTTTATTTATTAATAATATTATTAAGCTCTATAATACGAGCCTCGTATTTCTTACTAATAGTAATAGATCTTTTAATATCCTTTACGAGGAGTTTAGCTTTTTTTTCTTACGTTATAAAAATATCCTATTTAGTTTTAAATTTTCAGTACGCCGTTACTTTTCTTTTTAAAACCTTTTTATAATATTTATTATACTTATTCATCTTCTTTTAGAATAACTCTTTTTTAATATTTCGATTTATAATTACTTAGGTTAATTTTTCGAAGTTTTTATTATAAGCGGTTTTCGTATTACTAAGTTCCTCTCTAAGCCTATTATAATCTCGGACCATAGTCTTTAAACTTTAGAACCTACTCTTAGTATAAAATCTCCTAAGGATAGAAATAAACTTATTAAAAACACTTTTAGGCCCTTAGATATAAGCGGGCTTACTTACTTTAAGAAGATCGTAAGTTAGTAATAAAGTTATCGTAGTAATAAATAGGCCTTTAGCTAAGGAGTTAGCTAAGAGAGGAAGGAGTAAGTAGATAAAAAATAAAAAATACCTATTATACTTAATAGTATTTAGTTATATACATATTGCAGCTTATTAACTCAAAACCTCGTTTACTCGGTCCGGGTTACCCTTCGCTTTACTTTTCTACGGACATTAGCTTTACTATTACTTATTAGTACTTAATATTAATAGTATAACTAGCGAACGACTTAATACGTAAGGTAAATAAAAAGTATTAAGTAAGGGATCTAGAGCTTATAAGCGACTACTACGATTATATAAGTTAGTAATAAAGTACTAAATCTACTTCTTATATAATATAGTTAACTTAAGATTATTAAGGGCGTAGTACGCTAGTATATAAAACTCTCGCGTTACGGAGCGCTATATCTCTTATAGCCTAGCCTAAGGTCCTCTTTATGGCGAACGGGCTAACTAAAAGACGTATTATTTATAATAGTAGTAGTCCTTAGTAAAAAAATTAGAAAATATTAGTTATGCTAGTTATTAATTAAATTCCTCTACCCTATACTTTTAACTATATAAAAAGCTATAGGTAGGGAAGTTTATTATAATATACTTTATCGTACTCTTACTTAGCTTCGTTATAAAATAACGTTATAGTAAAATAGCTTAACTTACTAATACTATTTAGTATTTAATAGTACCTAAGAGCTACGTATATTTTAAGTATTAATTAAAATAAAATATATATACTAAAATATAATAATAGGGCTAGTGGGACGTTAGAGATAGTATCCGGAGTATTTAATTTTAAAATAAATTAAACTAGTATCTCCTCCTCATAGAAAACTTATTGGGATAGAAGTACGTAACGATAAGAATAAGCTAGTTTAAATTAATAAACTATTTATAGAAATTTTCTTAAACTAGTAAATTCCCTTAGTATTAGATAGATATACTAAGAATTTATTAAGAGCTATACGTAGTAAAAACTAGCCGAAGTATAAGTAGCGGGCTATTATAAATAGGCACCGGTTCGTAGGAGGCCGCTTACTAAGGATTTAAGGAAGTCGGGGATAATATTTACTACTATCCCTGTCTATCGCACAAGGTCGGCAAGAGGTTTAGGCAATAAGTACCGGACACTAGTAGCGATCTAGCGCCCAGGGGGTAAGCAGTAAAGGAGGAAGTAATTTAAAAACGAGGCTATACTAGAGGACCTATTTAGTATATAATTAGCTTAAGTACGGTATAAAGAAGGTTCCGCTATAAGATAATTATATATTTATAACTTATTAATTATCTAATAGGTTTATTAGTTTTAAAAGTTAAATCTATCTAGATACTAGGGATTATAGTAATATAACTTAGCTATAACTAATATATAAGAGTATATATAACACACTATAGTTACTAAAATCTTAGAAGATAAGTTATAAGCCTACGGGAGCTTTTCTTTATAAAAAAATAGATCGTTCTTATTTAAAAAAAAAACCTTGTTAAAAAAAACGCCTACTATTTAATAACTAGCTAGAAATTTAGTATTATATTAGGCTTAATATATATATACTATTAATATCTTCCTACGAGACTAACTTAGGAAGTCGTTCGTAGTAACTATTAATTTACTTAGGATAGTACTAATAATAGAGTACTTATTAGCTTAAGTTAAAGGGCTAGGAGTAGCTTAAAAACTAGATATATCGAATCCTCTCCTCTGTATCCTAGATCGATACTCTAATTAGCTAACTTATAGTATAGGCGAACTTTTAAAAAGGACCGTGCCTAACCTTAGTAAGATTCTCTTTTTAGTAATTAAATTTAACTCTCTTAGTAGGGTTTTAACGGCTAATAACCTATAATAAGGGGTTAAATACGCCCGTAATAGGCAACGTCGAGAATATATTTGCGACAGATGCTCGATACTGCACAGCTATGTCTCCATAGTTAGATGCCCTGGCCCTCCCCGCTGAGCTCAGTTGGAATCGACGCGCCGAGGCGGCTTTAAGAAGTAAGACGATGTTAGTCTGCTACTTAATATAGTCATCTCAAGCAAGAGTAGCTCTCGAACCGTGTCTGCCGTTGTTCCATTCCATAGTATAGCTATATAAGTCTCTCACACAACCCTTTACTCGTGTCACCGTTTCAGATACATTCATTTTGTAATCTATCAAGTTAAAGCCTGGGCTTCACGAGCCACACGGGATTCGTCGCTACATACAGCTATCTGCCTATCCATCGATCTACCGCACAATCAGCTAAGCCAGACTAATTCAAGACTATAGTAGTATAGAAGGTCAAGCACGTTCGGACTGGCGCCTGTTTACAACTTCAATCCATATATACGAAATCTCTAGCGAGACAAGTCATAGTGTAACTAAAGGGGGCACTGTTATAAGCACCTGCTCCCGTACTAGAGAGCAGAGGGTTTCATATACATATTCCAATCCCAATTCTCGATTTTACACCACAGTACTGCTTCAAGCGAAGGCATTAAAGAGGTAGCACATCACAATTAATTGATGCAACCAGAAGTACAAGTCGACTTTATTTTGAACGTAGTTTGGCTTGCTTCGTTGTGTCTAAGCCGATGATCCAGATGACGAAGCGCACTCAGTAACTACTTCAACGAGGACAGAGAGCGGAGGGTCCAAACAGTTACCAGGAACAGTTACCGCAGAGTAGATGGCGCCAAAAGATTATGCAGAGGAGCGTTGTTAGTCCAGAATTGCCCAAGGGAACGACGCCAGGGAAACAGATGGCTCGCACTGAGAAAGCAGATGCTACCATACAAATACTACCACATAAATGCCAGCATGCAGATGCTAGCATACAGATACTAATAAACAGGGATCACGTCAGGTAAGTGCTGCCCGCATCTGTGGCATTGAGTGCAATCGTGCTAGCACACTGGTGGTCGCACAAAAAAGCTGGCACAGATACAACCACTCGGCGGTACATGGCAGCGCCTGTGCGACCACCAGTGTGCTAGCACAATTGCACTCAATGCCACGGTACGGTAGTGTTCGTGCTAGCACACAGATAACAGCAGACCTTAGATACAGGGGATGGCATACAGACGCTGGCATAGATGGCACACAAAGTAGGCCCTGACAGCTTTTGTGTGAGCCTCTATGTTTGCATGTGGATGCTAGCACACAGATGATAGCATGCATTGACTGACTCTGGTAGGCCAGCTCTGCGCCACTGGGCCCATTCCAGTGCCGATTGTCCCGTGTGGGCTGATCGACAAAGTTGTCCTGTGGCACAAGATGCGGCTCAGGTTACCCGCTGTACGTATATGATAAATGCTCCTCAACTTATCAAACCCAAGCGGACAGTTTTTCCTCATCGGGGGGTAGCAAGCTACAACATAGCAAATACTTGCTATACTTGGCCAGCGTCCTTAAAGACGTGAGGTAGGAAGAGTCTTGTGAAACGAGCCGGAGGAGGTGATAGAGTACGCTTCTAGCTTTTGAGCGTACGGTTGCTTCAGCAATGAGTAGACTCAGTCGAGACATGTGTACAATTTTCCTGTTTACAATAGAGCATCGAACAATACTTCCCAGCGAACACAGTACTATATAACTATGATAATATGTTGATTCTCTTTTTGCACACACTCTCATTGGTTTAGAGAGTCAAAAACTGCTGTGATGGGTCTCTTCACACATCTAATGAAGCTTGTTGCTAGCCTATGCTGTGCGCTGTATTTATCGGTGTTACTAGGCATGCTTTGCTTCCCTACAACTCCGATAGACTCCGTGGTTGTTGAGCAAGCTCTTTCCCGTTCGCCTGGCCGCGTCTCAAAACATATCCGTACATAGGCGATGACATAGCTAGACTACATTTTCGAATAGTACAGCGCTGGAAGCTTACTGTAGTAAGAATTTCCTAAGTACATAGCATCGTAAGACTGCGTTGAAACCCAGCTGTGCCTTTGTGACATGAGGCTCGTGAAGGAGGCCATCGAGGATTACTTTGGTAGGTGCTTGAAATGTCAGGTTGATTACGCTTTGCCGGCCGCGGTTGCAACCGGTGGATGACATTGTGTATAAAGTACCGCATGGCTAAGACTAGACCAGACAGTGTAGAAAGAGACTGTCAGCAAATGGTGCATCGATCTTAGGGATGTACTTGCCTAGCGATGATATTACTTCATCCTGCTAATAACAACTAAGCTGACAAGGACACGATTGTAGTATTATTTACTTCTAGCTTCCCGCTGTAGAAATCAAACTTGGTTCCCGTCTTGGCAGATGGGAATTATTCTGTGCATAGGTATGTGTGGAGCTCTTTGCTGACAGAATACATACTGGGACCTATCGAGTACATTCATCGATGGCCTCCATAGTGAAGACTACAGTTGCTATCGCCGTTTGTGGATATTGGATTATGCAAGATGGGTCTAATCCCTGAACATAGTGTAAAAGCAACTTCTGACTATGGCTATGGTGGTCATCAAGAAGGTATCGTTGGGGCATTGTCATGTACCCTGTCAGCAAACGGATCCACGAACATCTGTGTACAGAATAAATCCTATCTGCAAAGACGGAGACCAAATTAGATTTCTACAGTACATACTGTACGTGCAAAACGCATGTCCTCCTCAAGTAAGCTCTCTTGGATCTACGAGCGCGCGGACTCAGTGTGACAGTGCACTACTCTCGGCATTGCGCATGGCACTAGCAGGGGATCTAGGTTGATTACTCTAGAAATGGCTTATGCTAGAATGGATGAATACTACGGCCTCCCCGTGAAGAGTACTGGATGGTTCTTATTCATTTTTTTCTCTTTAAATTCGCACTTAATGGCCGATACACTTTTGCGCGTGTCAGCTATGCAAAGCTGTCAACGGCCTCACACCCTTCTCACAAGGCTACTATGAACATGCCACAAGGCAAGCCTAAGGGCATAAGCTTCCCAGGCTATTGCCCTTGGATATTACGTCATTGACCTCTGGCTTTGCTTCACCTAAGCCGCACGTAACAGGGGACGAAACCGATCCTAACCAACAGTTTCTCATGGTCTACCCTGAGAATGAATCATCATGGACTACTCGCTTGTCAGTCCAACAGGATGATCCGCAAGCTTGTGCGAGCTTACTGCTTGAGAGAGAATGCTTGTCGGAAAATGTGCCCTGCCGTTCACTGAGCCGCTAGAATGTCGGTATCGGATGGGGTCAAGTACCATGTTCATGTTTGAGCCAAAGGGTGTGATTCAGCCCATGGCTGCCGTCACGCCATAAACGAGATAGCGCTATGCACGAAGCATAAGATACTCAGCTTTCATGGTGGGGTTGAGACCCACATTGCTGGACGTGGACATGTGCAGGTCGTTCGTGGAAGCCGTTGATCCGCTTAGCATGGCGCTAGTAGCAACCCACCTATTGCCGAAACGTACATTTCTGGTTCCCCGTATCCCAGCCGGGCACTCTGGTTGGCCGGCCTTGCGGCGGGCTGCAATTTAGGAAAAGGACCGTGCCTATTTCCCCTTCTTCCGGTTGGTAACAATGCAGATATCCGGACCCTCCTAGCTGGTGAGCTCAGTTGGAATCGACGCGCCGATGCGGCCTGGAAGAACAAGGCGCTGTTAGTCTGCAACTCAGTTTAAGAATCCCAAGCAGGAAGGGCTTATGAACTGTGTCTCCCGTTGGTCCATGCCACAGAACGGCTATATAAGACTCTTCTACGCGACTCTCTCTACTTGCGTGACCTTTTCATATGCGTTCATCTCCAAGAACCCTAACCTGATACACATCAAGTATGTTTGATGAGAAACTGCGACTGGCTAATGGGTAGCTAACGATGTAGAATGTGCACCAGCATAACCACCACGACCTCCTACACGGGTTGCCCCGAAACGTGTAACACATCCAGCACTTTTCTAGCGAAGTGTCCTGCCGCAATCAGTTCGGGTACAACTTGTTCGAACCCGACGTCATCTACCACCGGCAAGACAACGTCCAGAGTCCAGTGTCCCCGACATCGAGACGAAGGTTATAGTCAGCGATGAGTCCCGACTCAAAAATCGTCGGACGGATCATTCCCCGTTCAACGAGATTGAAATAGCTGGTTTCGCATTCGAATACACGAAACTTCTCCAGTTATTGCGCGGCTGGCGAAGTTTGGAATATCTCAATGCTGAGCTCGATTCCCATCGTTATCCTGCACATATCGGTAGTACCACCAATCGTTTACTTGATATGCACATCAATATATACCAATGATCCCTGATGGCGGATGTTCCTAAACTGCACCTTGGGCTTTGTTAACGAGGTCATGAATGCTTATTCCAGCGGAAGCGTAATGGATATTGTATGACAGATACCAATTCTTCTAGTCTTCTAAATACTACAGTCTCATCTGAACAAAACGTTTTAAACATGGAAGCGTCGCCTAGACTGAGTTGGGTTGACGGCTTAGTGCCACCTGTATGGTAGCTGAGCCCCCCGCCCCCCCGCCCCACACAAGCGCCTCCCGCTGCGGGGAACGCTGCTTCACCGCCTCCAACCGAGAGGTGCCCACAAAGGAACCGCACCCACATAAACCCTCTTATTCCTCTGTTTTTCCACCTAAGTCATTGTAAACAGGCAAACCTCACTTCTCAAGTCCTTGCCCAAGAATGTTCGACAACCATACCAGGACGAGCTTGGCTGACCATACAAGCGATGGTCACGACGAAGAAACTCCTTCCTTGAATCAAAAGGGCGAATTTGTCGCGATAGGCTCAACATCCTATGTTGAGCGTTTGCCTGACGGCACCATCATCAAGACAGCCTGGCCTGGCGGCGACCGCGCCCACCAGCGACGTCGCGAAATCGCTACAGAAGCTGAGATATACGATCGACTTGGTGGACATCCTTGCTTAGTGAAAAAGAAGGCTTGGAATTCAGACGAATGCACCTTGGCCTTGGAAGACATGCCCAACGGAACCCTCAAAGACTTTCTCGAGTCCCACAAAGACGTGTCTGTTGAACAGCGACAGCAATGGGTAATTGAGGCTATTGAGTCCGTCAAGCTTCTGCATAGTTTCACTGTTCTTCATTGCGATATTGGGCCGCATAATTTCCTCCTGGATGATTGTCTGCGTCTCAAAATTATCGACTTTTCTGGATCAGCCGTCGACGGCTCCCATACTGAGATCAGCCCTGGCACTCGATACGCAGCCCCTTCACTGGACCGCTCCTTGCAACGGAGCCCAACAGTCAAAAGCGACCTCTTCAGTCTAGGATCAACGATTTACTACATAATGATGGGCAAAGCTCCATTTCAGGAGTTCCAGAGTGGGAAGGTTCGGGAGATGTACAGCAACCAAGAATTTCCAGACTTGACTGGTGTACCTAATGCAGGTCTTATCCAAGGCTGCTGGTCCCAGAATTTCGATTCCGTAGATGACCTGCTTTGTTTCTTGGATATCTGACCAAAAGAATAAGACTTCGTATGTTGCAAACTCAATGGACGTAGAGCTGGACGGATTGTGTAATCTAGAGGTGTTGCACTTTGGGCAGTCGGCAGTAAAGTGAATCTGGAAGGCGTTATAGGCCATAACAGTAGTTCTTGCACTTGTATCCAGTTGGTCGGGCTTAGACCCATAAAGAATTTGGAGACAAATCTTATTTCTATTCCAGAGCTATGAAATAGTTGTCACGGATATCTCAAATAAGTTATCCTACGGTCAGTCACTTTGAACCCAGGAATTATAACGCCTAAGTGTTCTAGCCTTTCCGGTTCTGAGCAACCATCCTTCCGCATCGGTTAAGGCGCTCGATAGCGAGCCCCTATTTATAAAAAGAAATAACAGAATATTAGCGGGGCTAAATTATAACTCTAGTATAATACTTATAAATTTAACTACTAGCTACTATATACTAGCGTTATTCCTATCTCGGGTCTCTATATTAGGTATTTCCTTTTTTAAGTATTCGAAAATAGTATAGAATAGCTTCCGAATTACTTTTATATTAGCGAGTCCGAACTCGATTTTTTTATTAACGCGGCTAGGTTATATTAGAGTGTTATCTAAGTACTTAATATAGTTCGTTATTATAATAAGAACACGGCTATTTTGCGAAACTACGCTATTAAGGACGTTAAGTAATCTAAATAATAAAAGAGGTTTATAAGGCTTTAGTAAGCTTTATAATATATCTATACCTAAATTAGATTTATCGTTATTAGTATTACGAACTCGTATTATACTAACTATATTAACGTCCTTAAATAAAACGACGTAGCACTAAGGAAGGTTAGTAAATAAAGCCTTAAGTTTTATATTATCGATATTAGTAAAACTAATAATATAGATATCGAGACCGAAGTACCTAGTAACTAATATACTAAAGCTCGACTTTTTAGTTCCCGGGCGGCCGTATAGTAAGTAGCCTTTCTAGTATAACTACCCGTAATCAGCGTACTAAGAAGGAGTATCGGAGTCGAGGAAGTTACGAATATTATCTAGTAGCGTTTACTTTAACTCTTCTTTTATAATAACGGTTTAGATCGGCCTAATTTCTTAGGTTATAATTCTTTTCTAACTATTATTATAATACTTAAAAATTAAAGTCTTATTTTTTAATATCTTTAGGTATTTAAGGTAGTATTTACCCATAAGGTTTCATAGGACTTAGGAAGAACCGCTAATATAAAAAATAGTTATTATTTTATAAGGAAATAGTACTACCTCGTTTTGCGTATATTATAAATAGAGTAAATACCCTCTATACTAAAAATACACTCGTTCTTTTTACGGGGTAAATTAGAGGGGCTTTTTAGTTATTATTTCGTAATTTAAATAAAGTAGGGCTCGTCCTCGCTTATTATTAACGTTAATAAGAGATAAACGGGCCTTTTTAATAAAGTTTTAGGAGGAGACTTAGTATTCGAGTATATTATATATCTCGTTAAGATCGTAAACGTCGGTTCTAGATACTAAGGGATATTAATACTATATTAAAGTATTAGAAAGGAAGGACTACTAACTTAAGTAAATATCTACGAAGCCTCCCACGGTATTATATATAAACTTACTACTAAAAATAAGTAGTCCGTAAATATATAACGTTATAGCAAAGTTATTTAAAGTACTATTAAAAAGCTAGTATAGCGCCGTTATAGCGCTAGCGAGGCCAGGGAAGAAGATGTCTATTACGGAGACCTAGGTAGTACTTAGATGGTGCATAGTATTGATTTGAGAAGTGTCGAATGAAATATAGGTAGTGATTAATGAATCAAGGGTGATAATAGTTCAGGATAAACTTATTAACCGATTTTAAAGAGTAGTATAACAAAAATAAGAGCTATGTATAGAGTTATAATTCAGAGAGTACTGTTATACGGGCGTTCACCAGCAGAACTGGGCAAACGGCCGGTTTTATATATTTTGAGCTCTGCCTTGAGAACCCATGACATACCTCACTTCGAATCAGCTGCAGGTCTAATCAGAGGACTCGATGCAGCTTGCTGCCGTTGGGTCTGGCCACAGCATGTTGAAAGAGGCGTCATGCTAACCCCCTTCTATCAGGCAAGAGCTGGTCTCATCGGGAGCGTTCTCAGTTACGGCCATAGATTTCACTGAGATGAAAGTTGACCTACATCCCGAGACAGTATGCTTGGCATCCTGGCTTCGCTCGTCCGTCGTTTGGGGCTCGTCGGGGATCTGTCCATGGATCTAGCTATGCCCGCTGTCCTGGTCGACGCAGCCTCGGGCATATTCTCGCAATTAGGCTTTCCTGGCTATGCTAATGCAGTCCGGCCTGGAGTATTTCTCTGAGGCCTAGCTTTTGGGATGCCACCTTGCATTTCGTATGTTGCGTTTTCATGCAGCTACAATTGTCTCTAGAGTGGTAGGCTTCTATCGCGCTGTGAGGACCTCCCGCTAGTGAATGGATTGAGGATGAATGGTAGGAGGATGGATGGTAGGAGGATGGATGGTAGGAGGATGGATGGTAGGAGGATGGATGGTAGGAGGATGGATGGTAGGAGGATGGATGGTGAGAGGATGGATGGTGGGAGGATGGATGGTGAGAGGATGAATGGTAGGAGGACGAATGGTAGGTGGATGAATGGTGGGTAGGTGGATAGATGGATGGAAGTATGGATGAATGGTCAGGAACCTGACGTCGAACGATGTGGGGTAACTTCGGGCCTATGTAAGCCCGTGATCATGACTGGGTCTTCGCGACATGATCAGGCGCCAACGCGGGGTGACCTGATCACAAATCTATTGCCCCTCAAGAAAGGTTTGGACAAAATGCTTGCGCGCTGACATTTTGAGGTAAGCCCTGTCAAATACTTCTACCGCTTTATCTAACATATTTTCTTCGGCAAAGATCCTTCAAGCTCCCCTCTCTGATTGCTACCGCGACCGAACTCGAGATCCTACGCGACATCCAACGCGAAACCTTACACCATATCTGACGAGAGAACCGAATACCAAGCCGGTGCAAGACCCGACCCGAAAGCGGCGACAGATCTGCTTAACCCCAAACCGGTCGATGGAATGAGAAAGATTCGCACAAAGACTTCGTCAGACCACAAGCTCGTCAAGAAGTGCGAGGAGGAAGTATGGGCACCCAGGACTGCAATGTGATTTACGCTCACTTAAGAATAGACTGGACATAAGTGTTCGAATCCCAGATGGCAGGACTTCAACGACTTGGCCCGGTATGTGCCAGGCCCGGACACGGCTTTTTTACTAGTAGACATGCACCTCAAGTCTGGTGAAGGAAAAGCTGTTTACATTCACGATTCCAACGACGAGCAAGTAGATATGGTTGGCATGGAGTACAAGGGGTTTACTGTCATAATTCCATGGGAGGCTGGACTCAAATTCGTTTGTTACGGACCATGTAGAGTCGCCGAAGTTGTGGTAACCGAAGTGAGTTCTACATGAGTCGCTTCTGACTGTGCGTTAAGTACATTGCTGCCTTGCCTGAAACTGGGAACATGATAAATGGAGAGACTCCTTCGATGAAAGGAACCGTTAGTGTACCTTCACTTTCCATATTAAACTCGGGATGCGAGAGTGCATGGATCACATCTTTTGCCGTCGCCCTGTATACCCTTTGTAGCTCATCTAGACAAGAGTCATTAAGATTTTTCGTCTATCAGAAGGATGCTGGACGTCATACCATCTTGTGATTGGAATGTATCGACGGAATTGATCGGATCGACTGGTGCTGAAGTTGGGAGATCCTCTTCGTCGTCACTGTCATCACTCTCGGCACATCGTGCGATGGTTTTGCCACCAACTTGATGGTCTGGTTCCACCTCGCGCCTAGCAGTCTCGATCTCGGGTCTGCGAAAGGCCTTACGAGTTCTAGTGGCCAGTTGAGAAGCCACAATGCTCCGGGCATTGATGTAAAGGTCCTGATAAGTCATGCCACACTCATTCCGTACTTCTGACGATGCTCGGTCCCTGGTGTTGAACTCGCTGCCGGGCCGCGAGGTACGGTCATTCATTCCGCCTGGCTCAGAGTGTTCGGCCACTCTTCCGACTGACATCAGGTCCTTAGGCCCTCCATTTAGCCTGGCTCGTTTGGATGCGTTTCCAGAGTCCTTAGTCGAGCTTTTTTGAGTTGTATGGGGTGTTGACAGAGAACGTTTCCGAAGGGACGTATGAGAGGACCGTTCTTCATTGTTTCGCTTTTCTGCTCGATACCTCTCGACTATCGCTTGGGCTTGTTTTGTAAAAGCAGGTGGAATTTTGCCTTTACCAGACCATTGCGCTAGAGCGTCGTTGAACTGCTGTCGCTCAGTAGAGAGTGTAGTTATGTTGGATACAAACAAACACAGATAATAGACTGGATCCCCGAATTCCTTTCGTATATTGAAAAGAGATTTCTGAGCTGATTGGTGCCGACTTCTCGTTGGTTGAGCAGCTGTCGCATGGTATGGTGGATTACACAGTAAGATAGCCATACGGTCCAGCCTTCCGCTCAAGTCTTCATCGGAAAATCCGTGCTCATACTGGTCCAGGAAAGTTGTAAGGCTGCTGATATGCCTAGCCATTGTATGGATCTTGAGAAAAGAGGGAGATGAAGTGCGCAAGCCTGTGCAACACGCTGTAGAACGATGAATAAATAGAGAATGGATGAGCGGGGAATACTCGATACATGGATGAGCAAGGAGCGGACTAGACGTGTTCCTCGGCGTCTAGCCGCTCAACTCCTATTTGCTGGAGGCAAGTGGCGCAAATGAAGAGGCCTGTTTGCCAATCGTCACCTTAGAGACCGTGCTGAAGCTGCGTCACTCCACCAATGGTATTGTCAAGGTATGTACATAGTATCCACCCGTTCATACATCTCTCGACTATCTATTCATATTCATCCATCCATTCATCTATCTTTGATTATATGAATGCTTTAAAATCGTGCGTCCAGAGACATGATAGACCGCTATATGACTCGTCCGTAGATGGTCCTAATTTTGGCCGAGAACAATTGACGACACATAAGCGGGCTCACATTCTGGAACTGCTCTCGAGTGGGAAGAGCGACATGACGGCTGAGAAACATGACCATCACGAATGCTGCAAGTGCATTGGTCTAGCCGCTTTCGAGCGTCAAAAGATCACGTCTATCCTTACGAAGTGTTGCGGTGCATTGCCGATGAGAGATACAAGCAGCACGGCGCGCAAGTACAAGAAATCACCAACAGCTGGCAGATACAGCCCTTCGCACATCACCAGTTTGGTCGCGGGCTCCAAACCCCCTGGCAGAACTCTGCGTTCGTGCACATGCATTGTGGTCATCACATTCGTGCTTAGCACATCTATCCATCCGCTTTACATTTACCATATCTGACTCATCTGTTCATCACACGCCTACATGCGCCCAGCACGTTTTCTTAGCCAGTCTGTCTATTTTGGGAGCGGATCGTCAAACGGAACATACATTCTTCAGGACGCTCAAATATTTTGAAGTGACTCAAGTGGGATATTGGCCCGGGGAATTTTCCCGTCCTCTTTTAGGCCGCAGCTTCATCGGCCTAGCCATATTCTAGCTGTAAGAGATCATCCAATTTCCGGTACAAGTCGCAGCGCACCGTTCCCAGAAGTCTCTGTTGGTGGCGGAGGCGTCTCCGCACATAGCTGTCCATTAATCCTAACCACCAGACTTGTCATCCTACTCAGACACGCCTCTAACGTCTATAGTGACACCTAACTGACACGCTCTAGAGAGGTCTAGGTTTTTGTGAGCTCACGACAAAGAAGTCGGAGAGACTGTGCACCAGTTACACACGATTTATCACTGATTGGGGTCCAAAAAAAAAGAAAACGACGTTCAAGTGTTATGCAACGATTTCAAAGAAAGATGCTTACCACCGGTTTAGAGTGAGTATTGCGCAAGTCGAAAAGAGAGGTAAAAGAACGCTTCCTCAAGACATCTACGGGTTAAAGCATCTGATCCTGTCCATTTTTTGAATAGAGGCTAGGGCGGCGGTAGAAGGGGAAATGACTGAACGAGTGAATGCATGATTGCAGGATGTATGATGCATGGATGACTGTCTGTTTTCACCCTGTGTGGGGGATTCTGTTCATCATGGCCTGGCGGGTTAACTCTCGGCCAACGACAACCCTACCGAGCCTTAGAATAGGTGATGTAAACTACATGGACCACCGTCAATACGAGAAGACGACAATATAAGACCAGAAAGCTTGTCCGTTGCCATCTACAGAGTATTGCGCTTCGGTTCTACTAGCGAAGATATAACCAGCAACATACCGACCTGAGCCTACTTATCATCTCAATTAAACACTTCAACATGGACGTGCAGCCCATCTATCTCTACAGAACTGTTCGAGTGGCGGTAAGACAGCCTGACGGAACTCTGTTGACAACGGAAGGCGGAGAACAACAAATTCTGTACCTTTAACAAGACGGTATATTTGGCGGTACCAGCTAAGTAGCGATACATCTGATGTAACACGAAATGATGAGTATCCGAGCAGAAATCATCCGCTTCTCTGCCCATTCCGTGTGTAACTACGTTTAGAGGTTAATAACCGATTATTTTAAATTATAAGAATACCCTTATGAGTTCTGACTTTGGGGATAGGTTTAATAATGAGCAGACGAGTAAAGTTCATATCTCTATGGTAACCCTTTGCTTAGCTAGCTTAGATCCCGTCCCTAGAAGGGTACGGGTTAATAGCAACCGCCTCTTTCCCTCGTTCTCTAGGTGAGGTAGCCGTGCGTATAGGTCCGTTAGGCCGGGCGGTTAGCATAGCTACTCGAACCCTTATTACTGGCCACGGCTCGCCTATGATTTATTTAATTAATATCGATATCTCGGAGGACGATATGATTGTGATTTTCTAACTAGACGATCTAACTTTAGCCCCTATACTTTCCTAAATATTCATAAGACCGTCCTTTGGGTAGAATTCGGAGACTATCTAGCCAGATCCCTTCTATACTAACGACTCTCTTAGCATATTAGACGTAAATAATATGGGCTATGCACCTAAAGTAGAAAACCACACGGGAATCTACCTCCCGTATTATAGCAGCGTTATCTCTCCTTCTTAACTAGAAGCCGGCTAGTAAAGTTGTGTTTCATATTAATACTAATTGCTATATGCAAATAAATCTAGTCTAGCTTCTAGATTAACACTCAGCATCGGCTCAGAAGATCAAAACAGTGCACAGTTCACCACCATCAATAGTGCTGGCACTCACCATGATCCTGGTGATGACCGTTGCATCGTTGTCAAACTACTGCCGTAGGCTAATGAGGGGGTTTACAATAGCGGCGGCCAAAGGTGGACGAATTACTGATTGGAAGAAACAACTAGAACGACGATCATTAGTTTGTCTAACACCCCTTGGATATTCAGGATGAGTGTGAAATATGAAGTCCCTTTCTGGCACATGGGTTAAGCTTCCAGTGGTTGCCCTGATGAACCGTTCCAAATGCAAGAGAAGCTATCCAACCAAATGATGCCAGTATTTGTTCCAATGACACTCTAGCTTCGCATGGTCGACTCATTAGACTATAAGTAATTGGTCCTGGCATCACATACTGGCAAAAAGGCGTTCGTCATTTCATTTAAATGGTCAAAAAAGAAGAAAATTCCACATTAGAAGCCCAGAACAAGGACCGCTTGACCTGGATTGAGGCTCTTCTAACTCTACCAACAGTAAGGGCCATCATCATCAGCGACTAACTGGTGGAGGTTCTAACTGGTGGAGGTTCTGACCGTGATGCAGTCGGGTTACGGAGGGCGGGGGTGATGATGGATAGAATGCGGGTATCTCAGGGCTTCGCAAAAATGGAGCTATTCAGCATTCAATGGAATGCTCCAGATTACTGAGCTCTTAAATCCTGGCTTTTGCCTCTCCGGTCCCCAATGCGCAGTGACCGGAATCGGTCCGTAGCGTGGTGACAGTCGCTAAACAAGGCTGCCCCCACCGTATCCTCGTCATCGAATTAAAGTCGAGCAGTGCCACACTGCTCCATACGGCGTTGAGCATCCACATCCAGGAGAATGCATTCACCCGAGTGAATGCCTCTGAAAAACATATTCTAGTCTGCGGCTAATGGTTTTCGCGTGGCACGTCGCATCACAGAGGTTTGACGACAATGCATTGATCGTCAGCATTATGTCCTAGTTTTCGAGCCTAATTATGGTGATAGACTGCGCATCTCGTGGATCGGGGCTTATCTCGAATGTTGGGTCCGAAGCTGAGAACAGTATGGGTGAGAACGGTCTTTTGGTGAAGACATGGCCCATAACCCAACCCAGCAGGCGACACAACAGCCCGCCCCAGTCCCCCAACCGGCATTTGATGCCCCCGTACGAAGCCAACGTGCTCCTGAGGACGCTGTTGCGAATTCGGACGACCATGACTCCGGGTATGATCAAAATTCCGAGCCGCGAACACCAACCGATAACACGCATGAACCAAAGAAGGAAGTCGATGTCAGGCCACAAAGTTCGGACAAGTCACTTTGCATGCTGAAAGGCTGGTGGCAAGAGATCTTGTGGTGTATAGCCAGCCTCTCAGCGTTTGTTGCCTTGGTCATCGTCCTCGAGAAATTCAATCAGAAGTCGCTTCCTAGATGGCCATCTGGTATCACAATCAACACTATTATCGCCGCCTTATCAACAGTCGCTAGGACAGCGTTTCTAATTCCCGTCTCCGAGGGCCTATTACAATGCAAGTGGGCTTGGTTCAAGAAACGACCTCGGCCCCTTACAGACTTTGATATGTTCGATCAAGCATCAAGAGGCCCATGGGGCAGTCTCAACTTGCTTATTCGTACCAAAGGATGGTAAGTGGAGAGCCTCACATTCGTTATTATGGGTATTGATGCCAGAGAGCAGGATGATTGGCATCGTGGCTGCTTTCTTGCTCACATCAGCCATTGCTACGTCAACGCTCACACAATTTGCTGTAACCTATCCATCTCGCAGCATAGAAATCACCGAGGGAGGTGCGACTGCGTGGAGAGCACAGAACTACTGGTGGTCAACTGCTCATTCAACCTCGATAAGTGTGTCATGTCTTCCTACAAAAGGACTAGCAACTCGATTCACTAGCTCCGAAGTTGTCAACCAAATCTGACCCATGATAGGAAGCATCATATCTCCTGCCGCAAAAGCGGTCGCGCAGGGACTTTACTTGCCGGTTACAGAGCGAATTCCCTTCAAACAGCCTAAATGCGACACAAGCAACTGCACATGGCCTCAATTCAGCACATTAGCTGTGTGCTACAACGTCACAAGTATGTTGCACCCTACTTTCTTTCTTTGTTTCAAACAACTACTGGTAGACATTTTATCATGACAGCTTGTTATACCTCACTATGATGTCAAGATTATCTCGTCCTCCTACGCGAGCTGATTTGGAAATATTCAGACATTACTCATCTTGCGGATATTACTGGACCAGAAGAAAATGGGGCTACCAACATCACTTTACCAAATGACATCGAGCTTAACGTAATACACGGCTTTTCGACAGTCCTCATCGCAAGAAGGCCCACCACTCTGTCATACAATGGCACACAGATGGAACAGGCTAGTCTGTACAATTTCTTCGCTATCAAAGGACCCGGCCATTTGAGCCCAGACATCCATCTCAGCGAAGTGATGCTCCACTGGTGCATCAATACATACAACGCCACAATAACGAACAACAACGTCTCAGTCAAGCTGATGATGTCACATACGGAGGTTAGTCGCGCTGACATGGAACTACCTGTTGGCGGAACAGGGCGTGATGTCACCTATCTCACCTCGCCAGCGGACGAAGGCGCTCGGTACTTATTCGGCGGAAACGGAATTGATCACCTTCGAAGCTTCTTGGATGTCTCAATACCAAGTTCGTACGTCGACGAGGGAAACAACGCCATTGGAAATTCAAGTGCCATGCTTCTGCGAGGCATGCGGGATACTGGGAGTTGGCAAGAAGCCTTAGATGGAATGGCACACAACATTGCAATGGGCCTGACGAACTCGTACAGTATCTTCCCCGAAACATTTTGAGCACAAACCTAATAATTATGAGCAGGATGATGGGCGTCCAACCCAACGTCATGGGCACAGCGCTGCAGTCCGAGGTATTTGTCAATGTTCACTGGACGTGGCTGGCATTTCTAGCAGCCCAGATACTTCTCTCCATCGCTTTCCTCGCCTTAGTGATTATGGAAACCGCCACATCCGAAATTGCCGTCGTAAAAAGTTCGACTTTGCCGGCGATCTTCGCTCTTGATGCGAAAGAGAAAGCTAAAATGGAGAAGCGATTTCGAGAAGAGGAACCTACGGTGGACGAGGACGATCACCGGCTGGTGCCATTGGGGATCGGAGGTGAGCTGCGGAAGACGGGTGACAAGTGGCATTTGGGAGGAGAAAGGGTTAAATAGCCAAGGATTCCTCTTCGGCCGTAGCACTATACACAACCTGGGAGCACCGTATCACCGTCTATGGGACTCAGAACGACACCAACTCGTCCCTCCCACTCGCCTCGCTCTTCATCACTCTGACTCTATGCCTCAACCCTACACCTCTTGACGAGGGTGTTCTTTCCCGGATGCCTTTTTTGATCTCGCTATCCATTCGATACGTCGAGCTCTGAATGATATCTGCCGTCTCGGCCGACACGACCTGACTCAGCGACATCCAAATATTTCCCAAACATGTTGCCTCAGTGTAGTATAGGAACAGTGCTGTTGCGACGGTGGACGGCAGTGGTGGTCGACAGATATAAGACATACTGCCACATAGGAACCCGGCAGGAGGCAACGACAATTCGCAGATACAACAGAGAGTACACACGAGTCCGAGAGGATGCGGACAAGGGAAATAGACAAAGCTGAACGGGCTCAAACGACCCATTATACCAAGCCCGTTTGTAATTACGCGTGGAACTTTTAAATCAAAACAACAAATATTGCTTTAGAATGTAGTCCAAGTAAGACACATAATTCGGTTGCTTAGCCTATATAATAGTCTAGGCTAGCTGCATATGAGCTGAATTATATAATATCTCACCTGTACTATGCGCACGGAATAGCTAAATGATTAGTACCCTTTATCGCGATAGATTCCTACCCTTAATACGGGTCGATTAGGAAGCTTGCGCTACGGTTACCTTCAACTCGAGCAGGCATAACCCTAACACATTTCTTAGCACGCTTACTACACACGCAAAAGACTAATTCGGTATGCCTACTTATATAAAAATACCGCCCAGGTAAAACTACTTACGTAGTATTGTGCTTAAGCAGAGCTACCTACGCATTAACACGCTCGAGCAGAGCCGCCTGCGCAGGAATGCGTTCAAACGTAGTACCGCTTACGCAGAGTTCTGCGCAGGCAAGGCTATATACATAAGAGTCCGCTTAGGCAGGCTCTTGGCCTGAATAGTATAACCTAGATAGAGGAAGCCACGTACTAATCGATACTAATTTCCAAGAACACGAACGAATCGTAACAAAGCTAATAACAGAGAGCAATAATAATAAGTATAAAGAACGAGATAATAATCACCTAATATAAATATATATTAAGAACTATCTCACCTTATCTACCTCTTTCCTAGCCTCTTATCCTACTTACCTATAATCTTCTAATATTAAAAAATAGCTTACTCGCTTCGTTCTAATTTCTTAGCGATCTATAACTACTCTTTTTCCTCCTAAACCTATATACTAAGACGTAGTTTATCTAAATATATTTAATATAAATACTTAGTTATTCTAGCCTTTTTCCTAGGAATATCTAGGCTAACACTAAGATTAGAGCTATTATATTCGCTTTTATTTTTATTAATACTATTACTATTATTATTAGAGTTATCTAAGCTCTTATTATTTTTAACTATTCTAACGTTTAATAGCCTAATAACTACCTCTACTATATAGCCACGGTTCCTTATATTATAAGAGCTACTCTTATTAATTCTTATTACGTTATATAAAAGCTTAGTAATATAGTCCCTAATAAACTTAATAAATAAATAAAGAATATCTAATCCCTTTTAATTATTAAATAAATTAGTTATACTCTTAGCGAGAGCTTAGATAGTATTACTTATTTATAGTAAAGGTTTAGTAAAAAAGCCGTATATATAGTATATAACTAAGTATAAACTTACTAAGGTAGTAATAAAAGGGGAGGGTACTTAGTTAGAACTTTTAAAGTTAGTTTTTTTAAAAAAGCGATAACTAAGGAGAGATAAAGTTATTTTAGTTATAATTAGTAGTCGTTACCTCTATTAAAATAGTAATACATATAAAGTCCTACTTTATAGAGCTAGTAATACTATCTCGTTATTAGTATCTCATAATCTTCTTTATTTTAGTAAGCGAAGATTATAGCTCTCGTAATTATTTTTAATAGCCCCGTAACCTCGTTTTCCCTAGTTAATAATAGTATTACTATTTTATAAAAAAATAGAAGTATAATCGGAGGGTAGAGTAAGAAATATAATAACCTCTACTTCGGGGTCTTTTATTTTATTTAATAAGATAGTAAAAACGTTAATTAAGAGATTAAGGGCAAAGCTTATTATAAAAAACGGACTCCTTATAGAGTTAGGTATTATAAAATAGTTTTTCAAAAAGATTTATAATATAAGTATCTTTACTAAATCCTAAAATATAGATTTAGGTCTTAGGACTACTAACTTTATAATATAGGTCTTATTATAAGTATTATTATAAGAGCTACTAACTTTATTATTAGCTAAGTTATTAGTATTATAGTTTTAATAAGTTTTACTACTCTTACTTATCTCTTTATCTATAATAATTAAATAATATTCTTTAGTCCTAACCTACTTCGTATCTTAAATACGGGTCGCTTACCTATATTCTTATTATTAATAAGAGAACTTACTAGGTAGAGTTATCTTATTATACGTCTTACTAAACTAAAAGCTATAAAAAAGTCTTTAAATAAAGAATTTACCTCTCCCTAAGAGGCGAGTTTTATAAGATAATTAAATAAGGGTATACGAGGTAATTAGTATTTTAAGTATAGCTAGATATTATTAAAAGAGAAGGATCCGGTCGTTATTATTATAATATTATTTATTTTAAAAAGTAATATCGAGGCTTATATAATATATATAATCTCGGCCGTATCGAGACTTTTAAACTAATTAAAATTGGGGTTAAAACTAGGAAAGTTATAGAAATCGCTTATTAATTATTAGTTATTATTTAAAAAGAGTAATATAATAGAAGTATACTTAACGTATAGCTAATTATTTAAGCTTACGCTACCCCTAGATTTTTAATATCTTATTTAAGTATAATTAAGCTAGTTAGTAAGAGGAGTAATTATAACTACTACTACTCTCTACGCTCTTATTAACGTTTTAATTATATAAGCTTTTACTTACGCTCTATTTTTTTATAAAGCTTTCTTATAGACTTAATATCTAGCTATTTAAACTATAGCTTAACTATTATTAGTTAAAAAAGAAACGTAAAATTAAGTATTTTAGTATAAGCTAACTAGTATAAAAATAAAGAAAAGAGGGTATTATATAGGACGTCTATTATTTATATAATAATAGGTCCCTATTTAGGGGCACGATAGCTAGGCTAAATAATCCGTCTATTAACTTACCCAGGAGCCTATAGCTTCTATACCTATATTAGAACTCGAAGCTGGGGAAAGTTAGTATACTAACGTAACGTAATAGCTTAGTAATATAGAGAGCGAAGAAACCGCCAAGATGGGTCTCATGAGGCACATGAACCACATTGACCGCGAGGAACTCTACACAGACCTCGAGGCCCGCATCCGCTACCTCCACAGCTTTCTCGACTTTAGCAGCAGTGCGC